>PVKC010014096.1:0-22428 GCA_004027635.1 Crocidura indochinensis
TTTTTTTGGTTTTTGGGTCACACCCGGCAGTGCTCAGGGGTTACTCCTGGCTCCATGCTCAGAAATTGCTCCTGGCAGGCACGGGAGACCATATGGGGCACCGGGATTCGAACCGATGACCTTTTGCATGAAAGGCAGATGCCTTACCTCCATGCTATCTCCTGGGCCCCTAGGTTTTGTTTCTTGGCATGTTTGCTATGTGCTTTGAATAAGTTAATTTTCAGTAAAATGCTTATTCATTCCTCTGTTTTATTTTTGGATGCTGTAACTGTGTAACAAAAAGAGAAAATTGTTGATTTTGAGTTGATATTATTGAGGTTATCTTTGAGAATATAGACATTGCTCCACAACTTAATAAAATCATCACATGATTAAAGAGGAAATTTTATTTTGAATTATGTAGTATAACAACAGCAAAATGTAAAGACATATGAAATCTACCTTACTATACAAAATCCACCTATTACATGATCTTTTGAGCAAATATTTTTGATAAGCAAGCATCATTTATTTAGAGTGGTCAATATTTTTTCTAAAAAACACCTATAAAATGTTTATTGAATTTAATTTAAATTTTTAAGTTTTATGACTGAAACACAACTACAAACATGTTTGTAAGCCTGGTGCTTAAATATATATTAAAAAAAAGAAGTAACCTTAATAAAAAATAAAGTTCACCTTTCTGAATGCCAGTCAGTCACCTCGCATTGTCATACCTATCATCTGAGCCTAACACATTATCAGCACTCAGTGAATAACTGGTTATAAAAAATTGATATAGTTTATTAAACATTTATTAAAATAATTATAATTATAATTACTAATTTTAGTACAAAAGCTTGCATTTGCCTTTGAGGTTAATCTTGATGTTCATTCAACCCCCCAAAATCGTATTCCTTCAGCACCATCAGGAGTGATTCCTGAATATAAAGCCAGAGTAACAACTGAACACTGCCAGGGATTTCCCTCAAAAAAACAACCAGTGAGGGGCGAAAGAGATAGCATGAAGGTAAGGCATTTGCCTTGCATGCAAAAGGTCAGTGGTTCGAATCTTGGCATCCCATATGGTCCCCCTTAGCCTACCAGGAGCGATTTCTGAGCATAGAGCCAGGAGTAAACCCTGAACACTAATGGTGTGACCCAAAAACTAAAAAGAAAAGAAAAATGCCAGCAATGAAAAAAATTATACTGATAAGTATATTATATATTTAAAAAGATTTAAATATATGAGTACAAAATATTCATGAAATTATTTATATAATTATTTCATTAATTCTTAATAAAATTTAAGTCCAATTCACAGTAACATGAGAAAGTATGCATTCAAATAAACGTTTAATAGTATCAATTGTTGAGTAAGAAAATGTTGAAATATAAATTTTATACAGCATTTTTTGAATATATATAGGAATAACTACTGTAAAATGCAGTGTTATCTTTATTTAAAGATTTTAATACATATCTACCATTTGATATTGTAATTACAAAAAATACCTGATAGAACCCAAAAAGTACATGTCAAGACAAAATTTCCTAAAACAATATGCTGACAATCTAAACAAACTTGAAATCAATCTATATGTTCATCAGTATTGGAATGAACAAAATAAATTGTTTTATATCCATGTAATGGAATGCATTATGGATAAAAGTAAACCAATCCCTATAAACACAATGTCATGGATAAATTCCCACATATTTATGCTGAATGAAAACATATTGTTGTAGAACCAACAGTTTCTTCTTCACTTTAGAGAAATGCCAATATCAAAGAAGTAATTACTTTGGCTTCCCATGATTCCACAAAAACTCAAGTTCATGTCTATCAGTCTAAGTATCAATAACTTCTTATGACTCTAACATTTATTATATTACACAGGCTTAAAATTATATGTAAAGCTTACTTTTGGGGGGATGGAATGCAAACTTGACAATGCAGAGGTTTACTCAGGCTTTGCATTCAAATATCACTCCTGTCAGGGCTCATTGTATCATACAGAATGCTGGGCATAGAATCTGCATCTCTAAAGTACAAGTCAAGTACCCTACTAGAAGTCCTATCACTCTTGTCTCCATATTTTGGTGACTGAATCAAAATAGTTGGAATAACAATATTTTCACCAAAACTCTGCTTACAGAAAAGACTTTTAAGGTGAAGAAGACTAATGTATTTTAGAGTATAAAATTAGTTTGGAGCTAATCATTTTTGGGGGGTTGGTGCCATTAAAAATCGACAGTCACATAAAACAAACAGCACTAAAATTTTTGAATCACAAAGTATCTTGTAGTAGTTAATGCAATCTTGAGAAAAAAGAATATAAGAAGGATTATGAGGAGGAAGAGAAAGAAGAGAAGAGGAAGAGAATGAGAAGTAGAAGGAAAAGAAGAACAAAAACAACAAAAATATAAACAAGAAGAAATGAGCAGGAAGAATATGATAAAGAGCTCAGAAGAGGAGGGACAAATGAAGAAAGATGAGGAAGAGGATGAGGAGGGAGAAAATAGAAAAGAAAGAGGAAGAAGAGAACGAGGAGAGGAGGAGTCCCTAAATTAGATCAGATTTATGAAGGTGCACCTCCATTCACTGTGAAATCATTTATGAAAGTTACGTTCTGAAAGCTCACCAGATGATCAATGAGAATTGAGTATAAGAAGTTGTAGTACACTATGCAAAATCAAATAGTACTTAGCTGCTAGAATAGTGGAACCCTAACCTTTTGCTAATGAAAGTAAAGGAACTTATGTCAACAACAACAACAAAAAAGAAATACAGATATAGAATGATTTGTTTGTGATTTGCTATATAAAGACATAAATATAACCTAATACACAATGTAAAATAAAAGTGGTATAGATTAAAGGTACTTTCGGGGGGTCATCATACTATGATAATTAAATTCAGATTCTTTGAAAGAAGTGTTATATAAAAAAAAGAAGTATTATCTCAATAATAAAGTTAGACTAAAAGATCTGTCTCTAATTTTTGTCCTTGAACATGAAGTACATTTGGCTAAGGAATAGTGCATCGCTATTAGCAAATAATTAACAAAGTTCTATAACAAAAATGTATGTAATTCATATATTTAACAGAAAATTTTAGAAAATGTGCATTAATCTATAGTTAAATATATTATTCAATGCCTAAATATATAAGAGAGCAAGAGGGGGAAGTAAAAGCCATTATGGAATGTTAAGAAGTGATGGATAGTTTCATTCTGTAATTGTAAAGATGATGTCAGTGATCCTTATGTAAGTCAAATCATATTACATTCTATGTTTTGGATGTACAGTTTATTATTTATAAATAAGTAATTAAAACTTTTCAAAGAGGTTGACCGTGGGGGGGGGGGCAGAACTGACTCACCACCTGGTGCTAATCCTCTTTGAGGTGCTGTAAATCACCATGCTGCTGTTATTCTGGGTGACCAAGATGAAATTTGAGGTGCCAACAGCTGATGAAGTAAAGACACCCATATAAAGAGTGATCCTGAGAGTATGTTTAGAAGCTCTCAGGACTGCCTCACAAAAACAAAACAAAACAAAACAAAAACACAACCACCAGCACCAAAAACAGGAGAAGGGGCAGTTTTGTTTTGTTTTGTTTTGTTTTGTTTTGGTGGTCGCCCAGAACAGTGTCATGAAATTTAAGATAGGAAATACCCAGTTTGAGTTCAGTGGTGTAATACCAGAAGGAGGACAGCCATTCTACTTCACTACATAACTGCACATTTCTCCCAGTATACACTTAATAAAAGAATTGTACATGAAAGTTCACATTGGGAAATAAAGCAGAAAATTCAACAGACGTTGTGATTGAAGAAGTTAGTCTGGAGACCCAAAAAATTCTTGCCACCTATATAATATTTCTGATAAGACTTTAGAGAAAAAAGTAATGTTTAATAAACTTAGCACATAGGAGAGCAGCTGCTCTACTTCATTATGTGCACTTCATTTCCAAAATGTTGAATATACATTTTTTACTAAAGTACATGAGACATTCTCCAAGATAGACAGCATTCTGGGCCACAAAACATAACTTCATAAAATCAAGAGGATACAGAATATATTGACTACCTTCTCAGATCAATATGCACTGAAATTAGCAGTGAATTACAAATAGACACAGAAAAAAATAACAAAGCCTTGAAATTAAGTAGCTCATCAATGAAGAGCAAGTAGGTTAGAAATGAAGTCAAATAGGACATCACCAGATTCCTGGAAACAAATGAGAGTGAAGACATTAATGATCAGAATTTGTGGGACACAGAAATAGTGGTATTAAGAGGAAAATTAATAGCTTGCAAGCATGATCAGGAAGAAAGGAAGAAAGATCCTATTTAAATAACTTAATGGAACAGCTTAAAAATTTAAAAAAGGGGGGTCTGGAGGGGTGGCGAAAGTGCTAAATCATCTATCTGCCTTGTGTGCTAACCTAGGAGAGGCTGTGGTTCTATCCCCCGGTGTCCCATATGGTCCCCAAGCCAGGGGTGATTCTGAGTGCATAGCCAGGAGCAACCCCTGAGAATCACAAGGTGTGGCCCAAAAACAAAAAACAAAAAACAAAAAAACAAACAAAAAAAATTTAGAAAAGGATCATGGCCAGAGTGGTGGCGCAGTGGTAGGGCACTTGCCTTATACTCGGCTGACCTAGAATGCACCTCAATTCGATCCCCTGACATCCCATATGGTTCTCCAAGTGAAGGTCAATTTCTGAATGCAGAGAAAGGAGTAACCCCTGAGCGTCACCAAGTGTGGCCCAAAAATAAAAATAAAAATTTAAAAAAGCATCAACAAAGTGAACCAAAAATAAGCAAACAGAAAAAAAAAAATAAATAAAACTCAGAGCAGAACTAGGAACTCAAAAAACAAACCTGAAAGTCAATGAAATTGGGAGTTGGTTCAACAAAATTGATAATACACTAACAAGACTCACATAGAAAGAAAGAAAATCAATAAATTGAATTAGAAATTAAAAATGGGGGATTACTATAGAAACTACAGAAATTCAAAGGGTAATCAGAAATTACTTTGAGAATCTCTGTGCCACAAAACAAGAGAACCTAGAAGAAATGGATAAATTATTGGACTCCTATAAACACCCAAGATTAAACCTGAATGATCTGGCATATCTGAACAGACTTATCACTATTGAGAAAATAAAAATGTGATATAAAATTCTTCTCAAAAACGAAACTCTGGGCCCAAATGGATTGACTAGCAAATTATTTCAAATGTTTATAGAGGACCCACTTCCAATCTTTTTCAGGCTCTTCTGGGTTATTGAAGAAACAAAACACTCCCAAATAGTTTTTCTGAAGCTAATATCACCCTGATACTAAAATCTGAAAGAAATGCCACAAAAATAATAAAAGAACTACAGAACAATATACCTGATGAACACAGATGAAAAGATCTTAACAAAATCCTAGCAAAGAGTATCCAGTATCTCATCAAGGAGCTAATTTACCTTGGCCTAACAATGTTCATCCCAGACATGTAAGGATGATTAAACATGCAAGTCAATCAACATAATACATCATATCAACAAAAAGAAAAATAAAATGCACATGATGATATCATTACATGCAGATAAATCATTTGAAAAGCTCCAACACTCTTTCATAATAAAAATTCCAAGCAATAAATAAAAATAAAAAAAAAGAAAAGAAAAATTCCAAGCAAGATCAGAATTGAAGAAACTTTTCTCAATATAGTCAAGACCATTTACTATAAGCCCACAGCAAATATACTCAATGAAAAAAACTAAAAGACTGTCATCTAAGATCTGGCACAAGAAAAAGTTGCCCCTCTTACAACTTCAATTACTAGAAGTATTTGACATAGAAATTAAGTGAGAAAAGATATCAAGGGCATCCAGATGCAAAATGAAGAAGTCAAATTTTCACTGTTTGTATATGACATGATAATATAATTAAAAAACCTGAAAGACTCTACCAAATCTTTTAGAAACAATATAGTTGTATAGTAGCATGGCAGACTACAAAACTAGCACTCAAAAATCTATGGTGCTTTTATATATGAATTATAAAATAGAAGAAATAGACATTCAAAATAAATAACCCATTCACAATTTAGCCTCAGAAAATCAAATAACTTAAAGTCAACTTAATTAAAGAGGCAAAACACTTGTACAAAGTACTCTACAAAACACTGCTTTAAGTAATAAAAGAGGGTACAAGAAAATGGAAACTACTGGGCTCATGGACTGGGAAGATTTACATCATCAAAATTGCAAGACTTTTCATACATATTTAATGCAATCCCTCTAAGAATACCTGTTATATTTTTCAAAGTAGTCTATCAAACACTCCTGAAATTCATTTGGAAAAATAAGTGCCCATTAGAAGCTAATTTTTTTTTTTTGGAGAAAGAAGTTGGAAGACATCACTTTCCCTAACTTTAAATTGTACTGTAATGCAATAATAATTAAAATAACATGGTAGAAGAATAAAGACAGACCCTCAGATCATTGGAATAGACATCAATATTCTGAGACTGCCCCCCTACGTATAAAGCCAATTAATCTTTGATAAAGGGTCAACAAATAAAAGATGGTGGAAGGGAAGCCTCTTCAATAAGTGTTAGCACAACTGGTAAATAACATGTATAAAAAAACAAAAGTTGAACTCAGACTCTCTTCAATACCATGCGCAAAGTCAAATCAAAGTGGATCAAGATCTTGATAGCAACCTGGAAGCCATAAGGCCCATAAAGGAGAACATAGATAAAATATTCCAGGACATTGAGACTAAAAATATTTTAAGGAGAAAACACTAATATCCAAACAAGTGGAAGCTGAAATTTTTTTTGAAGTTTAAAATACAAACAATCCCCCTAAATTCATTGTCATCTGGTAATAGTATAATAGGTTGTAAAAAATATGAACATATATTTTAAATGTCCTTTTCCAAAAACCTAAAGTAAGAAAAAAATTCAACTTCTCAACAACTTATCACTTCAGTCCTTATTTCTAGCTGGAGGCATTTTGGAGCAGAGTAATATTATATGCTTTTATCATAAACAAATGGGAATAATTAAACTGAGAAGCTCCTGTACTTCAAAGGAAAATAGTAACTAGGCTACCTATGAAATGGGAAAAGCTATTCACCCAATATATACTTAATGAAGGGCTAATATCTAAGATATATAAGGTACTGACAGAAATGACCTGACCACATAAACAAAATTTAACCCAATCAAAAAAGGAGGAGAATGAATGAGCAATCATTTCCTCAAAGAAGAAATACAAGTGACTAAAAGCACGTGGAAAAAAAAGCTCCATACCATCACTAATCATTGGGAGATGAAAATCAAAACAATGAGGTATCATCTCACACATCATAAAAGATAAAAACAATCAGTGCTGGCAGTGAGGTGGGGGAAAAGGACCTCTCAGTTACTGCTGGTGGGAATGCCATCCAGTCTAATATCTCTAGAAAACAGCATGAATATTTATAAAAAACAACCTGGAATTTGCATTTCTATATGATTCAGTAACACCACTCCTAGGGATATTCCCTAGACAAACTAAAACACAGTACTAAAATGACCTTTTCATTCTTCTGTTCATCCCAGCATTGTTTGCAATAGCCAGATTCTGGAACATCTCAAGTGCCTAAAAAAGAAATGAGTGGCTAAAGAAACAGCATTATATGTACAGAATGGAATATTATGCATCTGTTAGAAAAAAAATGAAATTATAAATTTTGCTTACACATATATGTAAATGCAGGATATAATCCTGAGTAAATGAATCAAAGGGAGAGGAGTAAACAGAATAATCTCACTCTTCTCTGGGACATAAGAAAAATAAAAGACAGTGTGAAGTTGATATACAGAGACAATAGAGATAAAAATCAGGAAATAAATTCTATGGTAGGTAGCTTGCCACAAAGTGTGGTGAATGCCGTTAGAGGAGAGAAGTTCTAATATGTAAAGACATTCATGACACTCTTTCCTTTGTCGTAGTACAAACTACAATGCCACAAAAGAAAATGAGAGAAGAGCAAGTGAGAGATAGAGACAGAAAGAGACACAGAGAGACACAGAGAGAGACAGATAGAGAAATAGAGAGGGGGGGAGAGGGAGAGAGAGAGGTAGGCAAAAAGGGACTCTGAGAGGGAAGTTATCACATTGATGCTGGGAAATGCACATCGGTGAAGGATATTATATATTGTTTCTTTGGGTTTTGTTTTTTTTTTTTGGTTTTTCAGGCCACACTCGTTTGATACTCAGGGTTTACTCCTGACTAAGCACTCAGAAATTGCCCCTGGCTTGGGGGGAACATGTGGGACGCTGGGGGATCTAACTGTGGTCCTTCCTTGTCTAGCGCTTGCAAGGCAAACACCTTACCTCTAGGACCACCTTGCCGCCCCGGATATTATATATTGTATGACAGTAACTCAATCATGAAAAACTTTGTGGGAAAAAATCTGTATTATGAAAAAACTTGTAACCATGGCGTTTACCTAAAACTATTTGAAAAGAAAAAGTAATAAATAAATTGCAGTTATTTTGTGATAAATTGTAGTAGGCATTAATACAATCTTGTACCCATGTTGAGTGCCTGACTCTGGCAGTTCAAAATTACCACTTGAAAGGAGAAGTATCTGACTAATAGAGAGTGAAGTTGAAATTATGGTTAGAATTTCTTTGTGAAATTTGAGGAAGGTAAGAATAATGCCTTGGAGTCAAAGTGGATTTTTATTGAACAAAGACAAATCGTACTTTAGAAAGTATTTACAATTGTTCATATGAATAACTATAAATAGTTTTTGATTTCCTGCTGTGGAAGTTTTACACAGAAAAACAAAAATTCAAGGATTCCAGGAAAGTGCCAAATAAACTCACTTTTTCCCCACAGGAAATATGTCTGACTGCACCGAGATTTTTGTATCTCTTAATTTAAGCTTATGTGCTTTGGCAACTCAGCTCATGGAGTTGCTATTGCATAAAATTCAGGACTCTAGCACCCATACTAGTCTTCTTCTTTGTCTTTCTTTTTCCTTTTTTTCTTTCTTTCTTCTTCTTCTTCTTCTTATTATTATTAATTATTATTATTATTATCATCATCATTATTATTTTGGGTTTGGTACCCAAACAAGCTGTGTTTAGGGGTTACTTCTGACTCTGCACTGAGAAATTGCTTCAGTGAGGCTTGGAATACCATATAGAATGCTGGGGATCGAATATGGGTTCATCCTATGTCAGCCATGTGCAAGGCAAATGTCCTACTTTCGTACTATCACTCCAGTTCCACCATCCTTATCTTAAGTAATCAAAATCCAAGGTGTCTAGTCAAAGGTGGTGTTATTTCCTCTTTATTTTTTGTTCAGAAAACAGTTTCTTCCTTAGTTTTCTGTCATGACCGACTGTTTCTGTTTAGTATGGGGTTCTAGAAACGTGTATCTAAAGCTCAATAGAATACCACAGAAGTAATCCTAGAGAGGCCAATTGTACAGTCTTACAGTAAGCATTAAGGTGAATATGAACTATTTTATATTTTATATTTCTTTCCATTTTAGAATATTCTATCACATTTTTATTGCAATAGACACTTGTCATTTCATCACCTCATCCTTACTCCTTACCCATATGTACATTCTACTCCTTTGAGTTATGTGTCCACTTTGACCAATTTCTTGAGTACACTTAAATTTGTTTAATGTACTGTGATTATTCTAGAGTTTTATGCATACAGTGTTCTAATAGCATGCATTCCACCAGACCTGGATTACATATTTAATTATTTAATTTTAATTGAATCATAAAGTTTTTATTTTAATTGAATCATAAAATTATTTAATTTTAATTGAATCATAATTAGATAAAGTTGTAAAATTATTGATTATTTAGTTTTTGTAAGTCAGTCTAACACCCATCCCTTGTATAGTACACAGTTCCTGCCACAAAAGTCCCAGTCCCCCTACCACCCACTCCTAGACTACCTCTATGACATCAATTTCTCTCTCTCTCTCTCTCTATATATATATATATATATATATATATGTATATATATGTATATATATATATATATACACATATCTTTTTCTTTTAGGCACTGTAGTTTGCATTGTTACTGAATGGGTATCATGCATATCACTTTACCACATTTCAGTTCTTGCCCAGAGCAATCATTTCCAGTTATCATTGTTTTATAGTCTCTTCTCCGCCTTAACCACATTCTTTCCTCTTTAAGTGGGGAGAAGAGATGAAAAGAAACTACTTCAAAAAAGAAATACGTACAGACAAAAGACACATATACAACATCTTCCACATCTGGGAGATTAAAATTATAAAATAACACACCAATGAAATGAGATATTATTTCACACCACAGAGACTGGTGCACATCAAAAAGAACAAGAACAGCCAGTGCTGGTATAGATGCTGGGAAAAGGGTCTCTCATTCACTGAAAGTGAGAATGTAGAATGGTCCAATATTTTTTTGGAAAATAATATAGAAATTTCTCTAAAAACTAGAAATTGAGCTCCATATTACCCAGTAGCACTACTCCTGAGAATAAAACCTGGAGAACAAAAGTAAAATACACAAAAGGTATCTACACTCATAGTTTCATTGCATACTATTCACAACAAATAGAATCTGGAAACAATCAACGATATGGAGACATATGAGTGGATAAAAAATGTATGGTACAACTGCACCTTGGAATACTATGCCATTCTTAGGAAAAGTGAAGTAATAAAATTTGCTTTTATGTGAATGTATATATATAGAATTATGCTGGGTAAAATGTGTCAGAGAAATACGTATAAACATAGAATGATTGCAGTTACTTGAAATGTTTTTTAAAAGATAATTATCTAGAAACAACAGACCCAAGAGCTATAAGGTCTAATCCATGATGGAAAATCTGGATTACATTTTAATCTTTACTTGCAGAGTTCTTTTTATTTTGGCTAAGAAATAGTAGAACAGGAAAATATGGCCTCTTTTTTTCAGTGTGAGCTCATATTTCATGTAACTATTATGGAAGACCATGCCTATTTTTACTGGTATCCAGTCAGTGAACTAAAATTGATTTTACTGCTTTCAAGTACTAAGATTTTGAAACTGGTTGTTACCATAACTGAATTCTAACTATTCTCATTCTTTGTTTTAATAGAATGTATATAAGAGAAGTTATAGACACTGATTTCTTTCCTTAAAGCCATTGGTAGGGAACAGAAGAAGGAACTGAAGAAGATGTTATGGTTGATAGAAGTAAATTTGTTCCAGTTCCACAGTCAACAATCAGAATTTTCCATTGAATTAAATAGCTTGAAAATGGAAAAAGTAGTTATTAATTCAGAATTTAGACTAAATGATCTCATTATAATATTTGAACTAAATTTTGTTGCCAGTCCAAGAATCCACAGATTACATTTTTCTAGAACTAAAATAGGTTTGTAAAGAGAAAAAAATCAATATAGATGGTCACATATTAGACAGAGTTTATAATTTCTTTATAGATGGACATGTATTTAATTAATTTAGACTAAATTTAAAACAAAAGCAGAACATACAAGAAAAGATATAGTGGATGCTTAGTATTCTGGACCAAATTTTTAGAAAATGTAGTTGCCTTAAAAAGTAAATGGACACTGAGGTAGAGATTCAAGAGTATGTTGGCACTTTTTTTCCCACTTTTTTGCCACATGAGCCATTGACCTATCCAGATGTAGTAGTTAATTACAAATTTTGGTGATCCATCAAGAAGATAATTTGAACATATTTTTATGTTCATCATTCAGACATGCTGCTTCTTTCAATACAAGTGCTACATTCAGTAATTTGATAGATTCTACTTTGGAGCCAGAAACAGCATCTGTTGGAAAACATGTCAGTATTCTTCCTATTTATGGTTATTTTCCATTTAAAACACAACCTCATTTCTTTTGTGAAAAATTATTGAATGCACAGAAATCACAAAGGTGAGGCTTTGATAGAAAGGAATTTTGAAACTGCCAACCATCCCTTAGTAAAGTACCTTCCTATATGGTTCTAACTGGTATTTGTTTATGAGAGAAGCACCTGTTTGATTCCCACATTATACCCCAAGTCATCTATGAGTGGCTGTCCCAGCAGCTCTGCTGTTTGGGATTAATGGCACAATAGAATACATACCTTGGAATATTATAGTCAGATGTGCGTTAGCACCTCATCCAAAGTGTGTAGTCAACAGTAATTGTATTTGTGAGCACCAGAGAATCACAGTGTACACTGCAACAATATTGTAGAGCAGTCTAAGCAGATATGTTACCTTGATGAGTTTCACACTAGATTTAAGTATCAAAACCAAATGTCTATACCACTGATTATTATAAGAATAACAAAAGGAAAAGTGAAAGATATCTCTATCTACTAAATTTTTCTTTTCATAAACAATTCTATGAAATTAGCTTTCACCATGACTCTTTCAAAGAGAAAAAAGAGGTTCTCAGTTAGAAATGAAATTAAAGAATACACATCCCTGCATTGTAAGAGTAGTTTAATACAAGCAAACAGAAACCAACAAGTGTTTTGCCTCATGAAGTCTAATCATTAACAAAAAAATCTGATGCTCAAGAAATTAAACTTGACAGTGTGGTGTAAACAGAAAATAGAAGAGAAGGTCAGGCATGTTTCTAATAACTTTAATGTTACTCAGATGCTATTTCCTAGAAACTTTAAAAAAAAACATAAAAATGTTGTTGACTTTTAATAGTTTGAAAAAGTATGTGTTTATGAAAGTAGGTTTCTAATCAATTATAATTTAAAAACTAAACAACAAAGGGGTACAAATGTTGCATACTACAATTTAAAATAATAAGACATATGGTTTTTTAATATTTTTCTACTTTTGGTCAATGTAGGGGCTCTATTAATATTCCATTGATCTGTGCATCAGTATCTACTCAAAACGTGATAGCTATATTTCTGGTGTCTGTCCCTGAAGGAGAATTCTGTATGTTAGGTATGTGACTTCATGACAAATAATTAAACAGACAACCAAGAAATAATGAGGCCTGCAAAGTATGAACCCCTGTAAAGGACTAAGAAAAGTGAGTTAACATAAAATTTGGATTATCCTATACTTTTCAATGAAAAGGTTCAAAATTAAAAAGAACACAAGTTGCAAGTTATAGTGGAGTTTTTGCTGATTTCCTGCTTTTACTCTTCTCCTCCCCTACTATGTGCTTCCTCATGTACTAGCACAGTATGTATTCTACACTTACTAAATTATATATTTAATCTATCTTGAATTGTATACTAAAAGTCTATATTTATCACAATCTCCTCACTTAAATTTTCCAAAGACTTTATACTAGACATGTAGTAGAATTTAAGTTCAGAAACTTAAAGAGAATAATATCCTCAGCTAATGTAACTTATTTTTTAAATTTTTTTATTATTTTATTTATTTTTTTTTATTATGAGAACAGAGATGCAAAGAAAGAGGAAAGGGTAAAGTTACAGTGGAAGGACAATCACGCATAAATAGAATTCTCGGTAGCCCCGTCGATGATATCCCAGTCTTGAACTTTCAGCAATGAACAAGAAAAACAAAACAGAGCCCATGTACAATTACTTTGTCCCCCAAATCTCCAGATTGTAGTACATACTATTTCTTAGCAGCACATAATATAATCTAAAGACATAAGACTTACTTTACTCCTTAAACATTGAAGGCAAAGTACATTTTTATATATCCATGCACAAGTATATTAGTTTAATTTAATCTCAAAAGTTTCAGTGGTTTGTTTTTCTTAAGGGTTAGTCAGGGGAATATAGTAAAAAACGGTGTTAGAGTAGCATTTGTTTGCATAGGCCCACCAAAATATGAGGGACCTGGAAAAAAAGGGAAAAGAAAAAAAAACCTTGGCCTAAATACAATGAGACCCTACCCCTGAGGATTCCCAGCAGAAGACCACCTCTGGGCTCCAGGCAAAATAGTTTGTCCAATCGAAGTTGCCTGTAGTGGCAATACACCTCCATTCCTCACATAGTCTCTGTTGTTGGTATCATGCTTCTGTACTAAAGATCCTGGAATCTGCATATCTCATATAGTACTCAGGATGGTGCAGGGCATCCTCTCGTTTCACCTCACACTTCCGGGGCAATAGAGAGGATCTTGTCCTGTAGAGCAGGTCATTGTTGTTGTCAAGTTTTCTCAGTGTTAAATGGAAGTCTCTTTTGAGGAGGTCGATGTCAGAGCCTTGTTAGTGTCTTCCCTGGTAGAGGATTGCTTCCAGATGTTGCTGTAAAAAACCTTGGATGTTTTGTAGATAGCTTGCTTGGTTCCAGCGTGAATGAAGGATGCCCATTCTTCTGAGGCCTGTGCCAGGTCATTATATCAATGCTCAGGGTGTAAGGTCCCATTGCACTAGGATCGGTGTGTTCCTACCTCTATTAGATAAGAACTGATCTGTATGTATACTATTTTCCCATTTTAGTGTGTCTATGCAAACAAAGATCAATGGCATATAGCATTGTCGGTGTATATGGAGTCCATAGGAATGAGAACAATCCCCATGACATAGTTCATTCATAAGCACTAAACTGAGGGACACTACCACCAACAGTCCTTATTAAACAGTTCACAAAGAAAAGACAAGATAAAAGTGGAAAAGATGTCATGATAGAAGAAGATATGGAGAGAGTTATAGCTATTAAAGAAAATACTCATAAAATATTCATAAGATGTATGTGTCCATTTTATGTCCTTTGAAATAGTTTTGAGATTGTTAGATCCACTTTGGTCTATGATTAGAATCATATGGTTCTGAAGTTAAGTGTAAATGTGGGGTACTGATGTTTGGAGGGGTATATGTTTGGGACATGTATACTGGTAAGAAATTGCCAGTGACAGCCTGAGTACACTTGAACAGCTATCTGCCACCCCCACTTAAGCTTTGACAAGTGTAAAAAGGACTCTGACAAATACGGAGGTCTGAGAAGACACATGCTGGCCTAGACTCCTGCTCCCAGGAAGGAAGGAGCTGGCATGGAAGTGAGGAAAACCCAGGGCGCCCCATAAGCTCCTCCCAGGAACCCACCTGGAGATCCGGAGGAAGAGGAAGGGGGTCAGGGGGACCAAGTCCCTACCCCCCTACCCTGAGCGGGCTAAGAGGGCCCCGGCACATACGGAGGTCTGCCAGAGGCCCAGGCCCTAGTCGGCCGAGAGTCCCCAGCTAATGTAACTTATGTGAATCCCATATATGTTTTTCTTCATTCGGTTGCTCTATATGTTCTTTATATGTTCCCACTACAGTGACTTCATTTAGATTCTGGAAGATAGAAAATCATTTTCTTCATTGTAACTTTTTGCCTGGGTTTTCTTTGGTAGTTGAACATAACTTCCAAACATAGACATGCCTTATTTCTGTCATTCTCATTTACAATTATTTTTATTTTTTTAACTCAAAAAAGTGATTTTGTTTGTTTGTTTTAGGGATGTACCTGGCAATGTTTAGGGATTACTCTTGGCTCTATGATCAGGGATCACATCTGGTAAAAACAGGGGACCATGTGGGTTTCGGAGGCTCAAACATAGTTTGGCTATATGCAAAGCAAACACTATACCCATTGTGGTATTACTCTGGACCCTCAATAAAATTTTATCTCTTCAGAGGTATCCCTAGATCTCTGAAGCAATCCTTAGAGATCCTAGAGGTCAGCCCCAAAGTCTTTAATGTAACATATAAATCATTATTTCCTATCTTGACAATACTTGTCACTATATCAATTCTTATGTATTTTGTCTATTTTAATACACCTTTACTCCAGAATTAAAAGTTATCTAGAGTAGAATTTGGATTCCCTTTTCCCATTAACCAATCATAGAAAAGTGTCTTTGCAACATTAACGTTCAGTATTTTCTTGAGTTATTTTAAGCATTCTTTATTTAAGCTCTGAGAGGGAAAATATCTAAAATCTAAATCAGCATAAAATAAAGTTGGAAACTTAAATGAGACAGCTAACTAAGAAAATAGAACATTTCACCAGAGAAAAGTAATTGACTTTTACGTTTCAATATAGTTACATGTGAGATTTTTCGGTTTCATGTTTGTTCAGTTGAGAATCATAAAATTAACTACAAATAAGAAAGATTAAATTTAATTTTTTAAAAAATGTCTTTTTAGGATTGTGCATTTCTTCCAGTCAAGAAGATACACCAAAACAAAACAAAACAAAAACATCACCACCAACAACATAATAACAGTTTTAAATAAAAAAAATTCATAATGGGAAAACCACACAAAAACCTACCATACCTTGTTACTAAAGATGCTAGTTTAAGAGACCCAACCAACACAAGGTAATTACATAGCATCTCTTATCAGAACTTTATTTAGAGAGGAAAATTTTTTGGGGGGTGTCTCATCCTGTGGTGCTCAGGGGTTACTCCTGGGTCTATGCTCAGAAATTACTCCTGGTAGGCTCTGGGGATCATATGGGATACCAGGGATCTAACCTGGGTTCATCCCAGTTTGATTGCATGCAAGGGCAATGCCCTACCACTGTGCTATCACTCTGGCCCCTAGAGAGGAAACATTAAGGATGTTCAAAGAACTAAAAGCCCTTAAGAATCCAGAGTATATGAGAGTATAAATGATAAAACACCAAATAGTTCAGAAATATCTGGGCTGATAAGCATGATAAGTGAAATATAAAGCTCCCTGGGAAAAAAATATCACCAGTATAGTAACAGCTACTGATGACACAATCAGCAAAGTAGAATGTAAGATGCATAACATCTCCATACAATAGAAGAGGCTGGAAAAAGACCTCAAAGAAAGCTAACGGACAATAATACAACTCTGGGATAAGCTCAATAGAAACACCATAAGAATAATGGGGTCCAGGAGACCCAAGAAGAAAACCCAATGAAGAGTCAACAATCAAGGACATTATCGATGAGAAATTCCAAAAAATCATGCAAGGAAGTGTGCATGCAACACATCCTGGATGCCTGCATAGGACTACCTAAAAGAGATTTAAATAAAAGTTCCTTAAGACATATAATTGTCAAAATAATGAAAACTGCATATAGAGATAGAATACTTAAAGCAGCACAATAAAAAGGGTGGGATTATACACAAAAAGGCAGAATTAATTGAACTTGTGGAGCACAGTAATAGTGATATTAAGAGGAAAATTTATAGCTTTGCAAGTATTCATCAAGAAGGAATAAATATTGTACATAAATAACTTAATGGCAAAACTTAAAATAATGAAGAATTATCAACAAAATAAACCAATAATAAGCAGTTAGAGCAGAATTTAATGAATTGGATACCACAAAAGAAAATTCAAACATCAATTAAAGCAAACTGTCTTTGAAAAAATAAACAGGGGCCGTAGATATAGCATGGAGTTAAGGCGTTTGCTTTGCATGCAGAAGGTCGGTGGTTTGAGTCCCGGCATTCCATATGGTCCCTCGATCCTGCCAGGAGCAATTTCTGAGCATAAAGCCAGGAGTAACCACTGAACGCTGCCCGGTGTGACCCAAAATATACAAAATATATAAACCTCTAGCAAGATTCAAAAGAATGAAAGAGAAATAAATGTAATAAACTGAGTTAAAAATAAAAAGAAGGTTATTTTATTTTTATTTTTATTTATTTATTTTGGTTTTTGGGTCACACCTGGCAGTGCTCAGGGGTTACTCCTGGCTCCATGCTCAGAAATTGCTCCTGGCAGGCACGGGGGACCATATGAGGCACCGGGATTCGAACCGATGACCTTTTGCATGAAAGGTAAACGCCTTACCTCCATGCTATCTCCCGGGCCCCAAAGAAGGTTATTTTAGATTTGAGAACCTGTGCTTCAAAAATAAAGAACCTGGAAGAAATGGATACTTTATGAACTCATACCTCCCAAGGTTCAAACAAGATAATCTCAAATACCTGAACAAACCTATCAGTATTGGGAAAATTAAAATGGTAATCGAAATGATTCCCCAAAACAAAAGCCTAAGCCCTCATTAATACACTAGTGAATTATTTCAAACCTTTACACAGGACCTATTGTCATTCTTTTTCTAGCTCTTCCAGAAAGAAAATTGAATAAACAGGAACACTACCAAATAGTTTTGATGAAGCTAGCCATGCCTGGATACAATAAGGAGACAGATCTCTCTCTTCTTTCTCTCTCTCTTCTCTCTCTCTCTCTCTCTCACACACACACACACAGAATTATAGGCCAATATCCTTTATGAAGACATATGCATAAAAATCAACAAATTAACAAATTTCTAGAAAATAGGATACAAAGGTTCATCAAGAAAGTCATATATCATGACCAAGTAGGATCATTAATTCATTCAACAAGTAGGATGCTATGTGCTGGCATGAATGTGGTACAATGCAGCTCTCACTCACTGCTGGTGAGAATGTTGTCTAGTCCAGCCTTTCTGGAAACTGACATATATATTCCTCAAAAACTGGAAATGGAGTTTTCTTATGATCCAGTAATACCACTCCTAAGAATATAATCTAGGAATACAAAACACCATAGGAAAATGTCTTCTGCATGCTATGTTTTTGCACACTATTTACAATATCAGAATCTGGAAGCAGCCCAGGTGCCTGATAATAGATGACTGTCTTAAAAACAAACATGTTAAATCTTCACAATGGAATACTATATAGTTGCTATGAAGATAAAGTCATGAAATTTGCTTATGCATAAATTGGAGCTTATCATGCTGAGTGAAATGAGTCAGAGGAAGAGGGATAAGCATAGAATGGTTTCACTCATCTGTGAGATATATGTGGGGAAAAATGATGTGAGGATACTATACAGAGACATACAGATGGGGATCTGGAGGACTAGTAGGAAGCTTGCCACAAAAAGTGGTGTGTAGTTAGAATAGAGAAGTGTCTACTGTGAAAGGGATATGAATCGCACAACTTCTTTATCAGTAGTGCAGTAGTGCAAACTAATATTAGGGGGAGAGAGAGAGAGAGAGAGAGAGAGAGAGAGAGAGAGAGAGAGAGAGAGAGAGAGAGGCCCAGGTGGGGATGTTGGATATGAGGGAAATGGGCTTCAGGAAGAGTGAGAGGGAAACTTGACATTGGTGTCAAGAAATGCTCACTGGTGAAAGTTGTTGTACATTGTATGACTGCAACTCAATTACAAAAATCATTGCTTGTAGTAAAAAATACTATGAGCAATCTTGTAACCAGTGTTCAAATTAAAAAATTACACAATAAAAATGAAAATTCTTTTTAGTGAGTGATAAGCTAAAAAATAGATATTCTTATACCAAACAGAATTACTACTTGCATTTTTATAATTTACATTTACAAAGCATTTTTGCAGAGCATTTTTCAAGAATGACTTGTCAGCTTAATAATAAATTCTGTTTATTCATTTGCTTACAAATTATATTGACATGTGATATGTAGTGATAATATTGACAGAGAACTTACGTATACTAATGTGGCCATATCAGTCTTATTTGATTCACCATAGAGAACACAATGTCTTTGCTTTGAACAAAAACATGGACTTTGAAATTTGACCAAGTTCTATGAAAGGCATCTCCTTTCTCACAAAGTATGGATCCTACCAACAAAGACAGATAAGTCTTTGGTCATAAGTCTCACTGAGATAGACATCCTACTGAGATTAGTATCATGTCCTTAGACAAAAGTCAGAGTAATAGGCAAAGATTAATATATACTATTTTACAATAGCAATATAGAAGTTTTGGAAGAAAACACAGCTTTAGAAATAAGTTTATATAAATAATTATAATAATTTATTATCATAATAAATATAATAATATATTATCATTTATTATTTAAATTTTTCCCACAGCAATAATTGATTTGTGAAATGCATAGGTGCTTCTTAAAGTGTGCATGTTATAGATCAATTTAGTTCAGTGCTTAGATGAGATTGATCATATTGAAGAGTCTGCTGCCAAAATGTCAAAAAAAAATCAGATAGAAAAAATATGAACTTTGAGAGTTTTTATGACTAGATTTTATAGCTGATATAAACACATATACAACAAATATATAATGAATCAGATATAATGTTTGTAGTCTATTTTTGTTGCACCCTTAAATAGAAAACAAAGGGCTCCTTGTCCTGTGCCATGCATTAAAGGACAATGGTTTAGTCTTCAATTTGTTACAGTTCTCTTTGTACAGGCTTCAAGGTCTGGATGCATTCATATTCCAATCACCACCCCTTTACAGACTCTTGTCATGTTAACCCTTGGCTGCCCTGTCCAAATGTTTCTGAAATAAATATGAAATGAGATCAACATGTTGATGCACACAACCATAGGTGTGAAGTTTATGAATAAAATATAAGAAGTAGGGGCCAGAGAGGTATAGTTGCTTAGTTGCAATACAAGTCTCCCATACATGAGGTCAAATTTCCATCTCCTAGTATTTCCAGAAGTCACATCTGATCATCAAGCCAGGAGTAGAGTTTGGACTATTCTTGGTGCAACAGGAAGATAAAGACCAATAGAATGACTGACAGGAAGCTCTAAGGCCTCTCTAAATATACCAGAAATCTCAAACTGAAAACTTCCCTAAAAGTATACTTTTTTTTTTAAACATCGAATTGGCCAGATTATTTTAGTTCTGTCTAATTTTTAGCAGTAATTACACTTCCTAGGCTTAATGAAGATTTGTTGGCCACTTTTTTTTTAACTGTAAAACTTTAGAGGATATTTTATTAATAGTTTTCCAGCATGTCATAACTTTTAAATATTTAGGCATACAATGTGGGGACTATATTTTTATTCTTTTTGCAGGTTCTGTACACATTAAGAGGAGGGCACATTAGTCTGTCACCTGCATTTAAATTTTTCTCAGACACAGCTTTACAGGTTTTTGTAATTCTGAAAATAGGTGATTGTTATTTCTTCAGAAAGCTAGAAATATGCATTTAGTTTTGTCTAGACAAACAGAGCTGGGGGCCTGGATATCTAAACTTGTTTTGGTCTCATAGAATATGAGGCTATCTGTAAGAGTTATATGTATGCCAGAGAGTGATGAGGGGATACAAAATAGTCTTATCGTTGAGATAGATAATAACACTTAAACAGAAATATTTTTCTTTGAGAAAATATTTTATTTTCACATATTCTTAAAATCAGATATGACCATATGGCATCCTCTGGTCAATGAGATGTAAATAGAAGAGCTGGAAACACATTCTAGCCAATAGTTTCTGACTTCCCTGTGGTCTCAAAATCTATCTTTTCCTTATATCACAAGATTGGCTATTTTCTTTATAGGAACCACTCCTTCAGGCTGTATCATGGAATAAAAACTGACATGTAGTGATACTGCTACTGACCCTCAATGGTTATGTAACTCAACCAAGAAATAAATCTTAGTGGTTACAAGTCAATGTAATAAAGAGGTGAATTGTTGATTTATCATAACTTTATTGATCAATAGAGGGGAGTACAAAGAAGATGAACTAGTGAACTTCTTCACCAGAGGCCACAAAGGTCATGAATTTCAGCAGGAAATGTCAGTGTGTAATGATAAACACTGGGACTAAAAGTGTCAACAGACAAGAGAAATTAGAAAGGGGAAGGTTTGAGCCTGTAGGCCAAGCACACCTGACCTTATACCTATAACTAAGACCAAACTAGATTGCAAAGCTAGGCCATTATTTTTAAGAAATAAATATCTTATATGGGAGTTATTTGTCTAAAATTTAAGCCTCAAATTTGAAAGTTTTTTAGCGTTGAGACTAAAAATTTTAAACATTAAACTCATTAAAATATAGAAATGTTTAAATATAGAAATACTAAAAATAAAGTCTAATACTATTAGCTAATTATAGCTTATAGTTGAAATGTATGAGAACTCAATGGTCACAATAACCCAGTGAAGAGATTTCATCATCAGTATTGTTGATGTTTAAACAGATTCATTATAAGAGATAGCTTTCCTAAATTCTCACTAGCTTATGGCCCACAAGCCTAATGGTATGCCTAGTGAAAAAGGTTTTCTATCTTACCAAACCTAAGTAACTTAGTTTGAAGCTTAGTTATTTGGCATATTATGCCCTTGCTGTCCAAATGCTCAATTAGCAGAATTTTTCACATATAATGCAAGAATACGTTTATTATCCGTTACATTTGAATTGGTGTGTCGATCTAATATCATTTAATAACAATGCACACATTTATGGGAGGTTATTTAGATCATTGCTCACATTTTATAAATTAAGAGTTTGACTAACTTCAGATTTGTGCTATTCAGACTAGAAAGGCAAGAATATGAGGTCAGAATGTGGTTCTAAGAATATTGTAATTCACCAAGCATCAAGAGATTTAAAGAAAAGATAGATTTTTGGGGCCAGAAAGGTAGCACAGGCGGTAGACTGTGTTTGCCTTACACATGGGCAATTTCTGATCGCATAGCCAGGAATAA
>PVKC010014097.1:0-22426 GCA_004027635.1 Crocidura indochinensis
AAAAAAAGACTGATTCAAAAATGTTTAACTATCTTCTACATATTAGTAAGTATACAGAAAATTATATAGGAAAAGCATTGTCTAGAGACAATGACCCTATATGGTCAAGCATAGATCCATATCTTCCAACTAAATGTCCTGGGAAAAGCCAACTTGACTTTCTAAGCTTGAATTTTCTCAATTATAAAATGAAGACCCATTTGCTTTTGTAACCAGTAGCTATCATACATAATGCAAATTACATAAAACTTAAAAAATTAAAAATAAATAAACAGAACCAACACCTGATATAATAATCGATCATGCTTCCTTTTTATCAGGTACTAACAACCCTCCTAACATCTGCAACAATTACATATGAGTTCATAATAACTCTTGAATTTGTATGAAACTAATAACTAAAATTGTATTTGTTGCGGTTGTTCTTTGGCACAGTTTCTTCAAGGTCTATTTTATTTAAGCCACTTCAATTTTAGTTTAAGAATCTTAAAAATCCTCCAAGTATATCTGTTGTACGTGTACCTGTCACAGAAAAAAGGTGGTAAATTTCTCATGGTTGCCTTGAAGAAGGGATTTGGAGTACTTGCTGAAGCATAAGCCACCTTACCTAGTCAGGGGCCCAAAACATTCCTGCTCTTTTCTGCTTAAAATTCTGGTGGAAAAGTACCGCCTAGACTCTGTGAATTATTCATTTCACCCTGGCATCAAATGCCTGCTAGATAAAAAGAACTCTTCACAAAGAGTATTTTGGAGAAAACCAAAATTTGTAACATTCTTTAGATTACAATCAGGATATCCCCTGCTTTCCTTAGGCACGGAAGACAGACTTACCAATTCAAAGCCCCAACTTACATAGAACACAAGTGCCATCAGGATAAAAAAAAATGCACAATTTCTTTGGAAGAATCTGATATGAAGCTAAAAGCTTTAATGGACACACTTCATTGAAGAAACCTCTCTAGCTTTACCTGAGTTCATGTTTTGAGTAATCTGGAGAACAAGAAAGAATTCAAGGTCTTTTCAGTTGTCTATTTTTCTTCAAGGACCTGTGACCAAATCCAGTCAGGTTAAAAATTGCTACAGGGTAGAAAATTGTTATCCCTGGAAAATTCCACTAGTAAAACCTTCAGAGGAAATATATCTTTCCTCTTCCATATTACTCAGGAAAGAATTGAGCCAAGTCTTGAATAAGGCTAACCTCTGAAATAATGGATTTATTTTTAAGTTCCTATAGAGAGAATGACAAGTCATCAAAATAATGGCTCAGGAGATTTTTAGACTTGTAGTTGTGAGTTTTTCTTAAAACACATTTAGGGAACACAGGTACTCTGAATACGCCTGCAGGGGCCACCAGTTTGGGGGAAAACTTTGCTCGGCATCCTCTTATACACTTAGCGTAGGTTTCCTATACTCTGGTTAAGTGGTTACTAATAGTATTTCATCTACTCTCAAGCAAGTAAAGGCTTTTTTTATGTCCCTGTGCTATAGAGAAAAGTAATGCATTGACTACGATCAGAAAAGTTAAACTTTGAGCTCAGATTTATCTGAGTCTAAAATGCTTAATAATCATTTGCACTAGAAGAGAGGCCAGATGAAGACATGACTAAAGTCAGAGCAAGAAATAATTAGCCAGATAGAATTCAATTTGTGACAGGCTGAGAGTATTAAAAGTAGAAAATAAAGTGACCTAATATACTGATTTGTCCAGGGAATGGTATCCTAGGATGCAGATATTTTATAGCTAACATGGGACATTGGTTCAAATAAAACTATGTTTATTTGCCAAAAACGTATGTGCAGCTTGAGTATTATGTGGCACATTGTTCCAAAGAGGAGAGTTTGATCTCTGCCCCACAAAGAATAAGACTTTTATATGAACATATGCCTTCTTTCAAAAAATGGGTGAAGTGACAGAGATCTGGCTGCTGAGTGAATTGCATGTAACAAACATATGGTGAGAATGGTGATGAGGAGATTTTGAATAAAGAAAAGAAATGGAAAAGGAAAGGGAAAAAAAAGGCAAGAAAAATAAATTAAGGACATTTCCTTTTTGTTGGAAGTCTGAAATTTCAAGATTAGATTTCTCAAATAAGGAAGCTCTTTATCTAATTTGGACAGAAGTCTATAGACTACACTTGCCAAATAGAATGTATGAGAATGTGATGCAGTGTGTGATAATGGTTAAATTATGCTTTCTACTACCCATCCCATAAAAATATGCCCATACCCTAATTCCCTAACTCCTCAAAATGTGAGCTTATGCTATAAGTAGGGTCAATACAGATGTAATAGCTAACAAGAGGTATAACAGGCACCGAGAAACCCATATAAGTAGGGTTGAATTAAGAAATAGTGATGTAGGATGAAGGAAATGTAGTGATAGACGCAACCACTGGAGTCCCACAACTGTGTACTCAGGATGCCAGACACCAGGAAAGAGGCAGAACAGTTGGAAGAAGAGATTAGAAAGACTCCTTCTGTGGCTTTCCAAGGGAATATAGTCCAGCTAACTTTTGGTTTCAGGACTTGTAGAATTGTGCAGAAATGGATTTTGCTGTCTCAAAATCTACCTTCTTTTTGGTACTTTGGGACTGCAGCCTGGAAATTTAGCTCAACTCTTTCCATTTCACTAAAAAGAGATAAAAGGGAGATAAAACAGAATATAAATACCTTGGCAAGAAAGCAGACACGAAGGCTCTACTTTCTTTAGAGTATTTTTTTTGGTGAGTCACCCCAATGATACATTTCTAAGGAAATTTCCATTTCTAAGGAAAAACAGACACAGGAAGTGAGTCTCCAGGTCCATAGCAAGGAGGTAGAAGACCCTGGCTTTGAACTCTGGTCTCCTGTCTTATACAAACTTAGATGTGTTTTTCCTCCTTTGCATTCCAACTAGGAACACCATGGGAGCAAGACAGTGGATTCAACAAAACCTGGCAGAACTCTAAGCAGCTTACGCAACATGAGAAAACTGGAAATTGGGAAGAGGGAGAAGAGGTGGAAGAAAGGCTTCTCAGTCCCGAGCTCTGAGTCACCTAAGCGTGGTGAATCCTTATCATCTTTCTGCCTTTCTCCTCTTCTCACAAGACTGCAGGGGTGATGGAGGTGGGGGGAGTGAATTTCTTCCAAGAGAGACCTGAGAGTAATGAAGTCTTTTTAGAAGCCTCTGGGGTCTAACAGCAAAGATACTTTTTTGGATGTTAATTACTTTCTAGATGAACATCTGATTATAAATATCATTTGCAAATCCCACCTGCAGTGAATGTCTCCTGTTTTTCAACGGGATGTTCTAAGAATGTTAAAAATCTGAACACACACACATATCCACACGGAGAGTACAGTGATTATTTTGAGCCTCGTAAAGTTGGGATCTATCTCGTCATGGAATTCATCATTACTCTTATGCAATCTAGAAGAACAGGGAACAGATCGAATAAGAAAATCACAAGGGTAAACATGCCTCCTGTAGAATTAGCCTGAGTCATTCCTCTGAGTCAAAGGCTGAGTTTAAACTAGAGTTTTTAAATTTCAGTCAAAGACCCTGCAAAGAGGTATCATCTTTGGAAATGAGCCAGTATGTTTTCATCTCTGAGTTATAGAAATCCAAGCAAAATAGACAGGGAGAGGAGAGAGAGAGAGAGAGAGAGAGAGAGAGAGAGAGAGAGAGAGAGAGAGAGAGAGAGAGAATAATGTCTTCCATAGAGACAGGTTGGTGGGGGATTGTCAGGAGAGCAACTGGGAACATTGGTAATGGGAAATAAACACTGGTGAAGGGATAAGTGTTGAATAATTGTATGACTGAAGCTTAATCGTGAACAACTTGGTAAATCAATGTATCTCACAGCAATTTAATTCAAAGGTATTAAAATAAACAAAGAGAAAGAAGTTCTTGATGCAATATTCACAATTTAGTGTAAAGGCCTAAAGACTAGTTCAGGAATCAGGTTCCAGCTGCTCACTATGGGGGTTGAGTAATTCAAAACTCATGTTTCTCTTTTTTAGAATTTCAAGTTCCTTGTTTATAATTGTTTTCATTCTGATGCTTTAGCTCTTCCTTTTCACATCTTCTATTATATGACTCCCTTTCCTTCTCAAATCGCTAGCTTCCCACTGCCACAAAAAAGAAAGAAAGTAAATTGGGAGATGGGTCAGTGAATGTGAACAAGACAGAGAAAGTTTCCATATCCAAAATCTACCCATTTTGCAATATGAAAAAGTGGGGTTGACAACTTGGTTATTAAAAAAAACCTATGCATTTTTATTCATTCATTCATTTTACTGAGAATTCACTTTATATATTAAACCAGGGTTAGTGCTTAGGGCTAAGAAAATAAAATATGGTTTCTTGGCTCCAAAAATTCACAATCCTATTGAAAATAGAAAGTAATAAATGGTGGATGACAATGGACTATTATAGGCAAAGCTATATTCAAGGTGTGGTGAAAACCATTACTGAAGGACTTCATCCAATCTTTTTCAGTTATAGAATACTTTGCAAAGGAGATAAACCTAAGAAATATAGTAAAAATGAGACTATTCTAGCAATGGAAAAAAACCCTGGGCAGAAGTAGAATTTTAAATAGTTAAGTATATCTGAAGTTTTCAGTAGAAAAATGAAGGGGATAATGAAGGTTTGATGACAGAGGATGACTTTATGGATCTTCTTAAAGATAAGTCATGCTTTCTAGATGTAACTACAAGTGTCTATAATAACCTTGTTGGTGCTGGAATACATAGCAGAGAGTCCACAATCATATCTCTAAGAGTGAAAGAAACCACTGCACGAAAATGTTAGTTGACTTGAACCAAGGAGTAGAAACTATAGAAATGCAGCAACTTTTAACAGTCTGTATTATGGAGTTGAAAGAAAATATATCATCCATTAAATGGTGGTCTAAAATTGTCTAGAAACATATAATTGTTGACAAATAACTACATTAAAGTCTCTTTTAAATCAGTAAATCTTAGAATATGTTCATTTCTCTTCCCAGGAGATATTAGTTGAGTCATTATAAAAGGAAACAGAAGACCAACTTTTTGGGAATCACTAAGTTTTCAGTAAGTTCTCTCTATCTTACCTATGTCAATATAAACCCAATATTGTGAAACTTACTATCAATTAGATAAATTGTACTTCCCAAATAGTAGTAGTAGTAATTGTTTAATACCATTACAGTGGTATTAACCAGACAACTCTATTATAACTTAACTAGAAATTTTTTAATGTTGAAACTGGCTTGAAGTCAGCTTTCTAGGAACTCAGAGTTGGAAACTCATGGAGAAATTTACTTCCAAAGGTCTCTCAAAAATGACAGTCTCTGACCAAGAATAAGAGGAACAAAGAGAGAAAAGTTGAATCATGTCATCATCTTGAAAGCATTTATTGAGAGAGAAAAGAAAGGTGAGTACAAATGAACCATAGAGAGGGTAAATATCAAGAGCATTTAGAATGAGAGGGCAACATGGAATACACCATGCATAGAGAATGGGTTGTGATAGGATGTAGTTCTGGCTTGGGAAGTCTATGATTTGGGGAGTTGGCTGTTTATTGGCTTTGATTAGGGACAAATCTTTGAGGAAGTGTTTTCTCTTCTGCATTTTAGGCCAATGATTCTTTGCTTAAAAGCAGCACTGCAGCAATTAAATAAAATAATTCCTGTAAAGCAACAAACTCTCCTTGGCACATAGTAGGCTTTCAAAGATAGCCGCCATGATAGTTTCTTGAGTTACATTTTAATCAGAAGGTTTAGGCACCAAGGAGCCATCTAATTTGTTTACTGTGCGAAGATGCAAGTCTTTATTGCTCTAATGACAATAATGACTCTAGAAACTGCCTGGGGATAGTGAACAGTTGTCAGTGTAGATAATAAAAGAAGAAGTGAGTGGAAAATTAATGAAGAAGCCAGACAAATCCAAAATGCTGGGCCATCATCTGTCTGGATGGCTTCAATGCAGGAAAAGAAAAGATGACGTCAGTGTTTATTTCTGACTCTCCCTCTCTCTGAGAATGCAAAGCATTCTCAGTCTGGTTTCTGCTTTCTGAGCTCCTAACATACCTAGAATCCAAGCAGCATTTATTTGAAAATATTTTGTTGGACTTTATCTTTAAGTACCTGTGTGCATGATTACAATGTTTATAGCAAAGGTGGATAGGAAGGGAAGGAATGGTTCCACAAAATTAGAAAATATGAGAAACATATGGACTCACAAGCAGTAAACCAGAAATTCAGTATAGTTTGAATAATTAATTCAAACACCTATCAAAAGTAAAGCAAACCTTAAAACAGTAGCATGCAGGTTGACTTCCACAAAGATATTCAACTATCTCCATAAAAAAATTTTGAGTAAGAATAATACTGATCAGAGTAGAAAGAGAGAGAATCACTGGATGTTTTGTGATCAAAGCCCTATTCAAAGTCTTGCAGGTTATTGAGTGCAGTGGCACTGAGATCCAAGAGGGACAAACTCACAAAACCCACATATGGCTCATACGACCCTCACAAAAGGGTCTTAGCATGTCTTATTCCATATTTCACTCCATACTCTATTAGTTCTTTCTGTGAACACAATAGCTAATCGCATGGCCTGGAATTCACTGTTCTCCAAGCTTATAAGTCTTTTCCATCACTTTATAGAATAGGCTTCCTAAATATCTTATCTAAAACCTTTTTTTAACAAAAACTAGGAGCCCACAACATATTTTGGGAGCCACATATGATAGCACTCAGGGGTTTCTCCTGGTTCTGTGCTCAGAAATTATTCCTGGCAGACTCAGGGGATCATAGGAGATCCCAGGGATCAAACCTGGGTCAGAGGCATGCAAGGCAAATGCCTTATCTGCTGTGCTATTGTTCCAGCCCCCACTAACACACACACACACACACACACACACACACAACACACACACAAACACAAACATACAAACACACCATATTTTTAACTTGTAAAGTAGACAAAGATAAAATAGCAAGGACACTGGAGGTTAATAAATAAAGCAAACAAAATTTTTAAGTGCAAAATCCAACAAATTTGAGGTAAGGAAAGGCTGGGTTAAAAGTCGTAAGAGAGAAATACTCTGCACAGCATAAAGCTAGTGAAATATTCACTCTCACAGAGTGCTGTGCACTGCAGCAATATTTTGTGAGGAAAGAAGAAAATCATCTAGAAGAAGCTTATTTATTAGAACAGGATTTCAGAATCATGAATCTTTCTTCCTCAGGCAAGTGAGTATCTTCTGGAATACTGATTCATTCAGGCATTTCAATGTAGTTAGTGAACTTTTAAAATTATTTTTACCCACTCCTTCATTTCCTCAAATCTTTGAGTTTACTAATGGCACTTTACAAAATCATAGCCCTTTGAGGAAGGAAAGCAGCACCTCTGCTTCATTCCAGTTGACAACAGCCTTCCAAATACAGTTGGCACTATCAGGCTCTCCTATGATGTCACCGACTGCTCAAGTTTATTAAATGTACTTTGCTCTAATTGCCTGGTCGCTAAACAAGGTACTGATTATGACAGGACTCATCACATAGGTCTGTAAAGAAAGAAAAAAAATGCCTAGAAATATGAGCTGGTCCTATTTTTCATCTTCCCCATTCAGTTAAGGTTTTCAGTGTGCATCAGTACGAACATCTCTGGCTCCTGAAGGGCAGAATTTGGGTTTTCATTTGTTTGTGTCTTTACTATCATAGAAAGAAGCTTCCTTGAGCTCTTTTCTGGCTGTGGAAAGGAGAGGTCTTTGTTCTCCACATCAGGGAATGATAGCAGGAAAAGAGCAAGTGGGTTTTTTTATTCGGTTTTGGGTATTTCCTAAGAATCATCTGGTTATGCAAAGGCTATGTGGAGGGAAAACGTGAGCAATTTGAAAGGTACATGTGTACGTATGTAAGAGAGAGAGAGAGAGAGAGAAAGACAGAAAGTTTGAATCTTGTAAATTATCTGGGGGGGGGTCAGAGAAGAAAAAATATGTGATGAACTTATTTTCCTTTAAACTAAAACTGGAGAAGGTGAAAGGAGGTCCATCCTGCAACATGCATCTCTGAGAAAGAACGATTTGAAAATAGTCCTCAGAGCCAAACTCGGGACACATAGTCCAGGGCTCCTGCAAAGGAAGCTTGTTTCTTCCTAAAGACCTTGAGAATCTGAACAAGGTCTTCTTGATCAAGTCAAACGATCTTGTGGGTGGAGCTTAAATCATTGTCATAATTTGAATTTCAAAGTGGATATTAAAGCTACCCTCTTGAGACTGTAAGGAGCATCGAACTGATGCAAATAGAACAGTACTATATGCACCTTCTCTGCCCTTTTCAGTATGCAGATGAATCAAGTTTTGGATCCAAAACTTGACTCCATGCAAGACTAACTGGAAAGCCATTTTGTCAACAATTACTCACCCTCTGGAAATAGTATCCATCATATTTAGTCTCTTCTTTGATATTTTAACTAACATACAGGGAATGTGGAATTTACAGAGATTTTAGGCATACTCCCCCAATTTATTCCCTATTCTAGAAATGCTTTCATTTGGGAGAGAAAAATCTATAATACAACTATAAATAAAATTTAATCTATAATACAACTATAAATAAAATTTGAGATCTCTGTGACTGTTATGCTGTTAGATTTTGGTCATCAAATCCCAGATGTAAAGAATAGCACTATCCTATTTTAGGGGTATGTTCTCAGCACCAAGGTGACTCAGAGAAAGTACTTATGAACACTTGCATGGAAATGGGGCCATGTAAGATGGAATGCTAGAAGGGAAGAAGCTCAGTTTCATACCTAAACACCTGAAGCAAATAGCAACATAAGGTTTTGAAATAGCTGTGAACAAAGTTCAGGAAACGCAAGCTATTTATTTTACCTAGAGAAGAAGAAAAACATCTAAGACAATGCGACATTAGAGCTTATGCAGCTTCCAGAATTAAGACCAAATCCTGAGCGTTTATTTTATTTTTTTTTTGGACCAACCATCTAAAGGTCAACAACCTTATCCCAAACCCCATAAAATTCTAGACACATTCTTGTTTCCCCACAATTTGGATTCTCCATTGTTTCGTTTCCTATAATCTTCCTTGAAGAATACAGAATCTAAATCTTTAGTTTAGACAAAACAACAACAACAAAAAAAACCTCTGTGAGACCTCATGATTTGAGCCCAAGCTCAGAAGGCAGAACAGACTTGCATGGGTTAACACAAATGGGCATGTGTCAAAGGCTGCATGAAAGAAGATCAGAAAGAAGTTGAGCCTTTGGGGTTTGGGATCAGAAAGCAAGATGGACCATGGGAAGCAGATTTGGCTTGAGAGGAAGCCCTGGCGGTGAATAGTGAATAAGCCTCGAGGATCCAAGAAAGTCAAAATCCTCTCCTGCTTGCTTCCATCCATTCCCTGAAGTCCTTGCGCAGTTGTAAGAAGCTCAGATCAATGAAATCACTTTCTGTGTGCTCTCTCTGCTCTGGACCAAGAATCCTACCATTCTGCCTATCTCCAGATGCACCTACCCTGTTTAATAACACAACTTCCCTAAAGCCTTTTATCTCTAATCCTGGACCCCGCTGATGGCTGCAGCAGAGCTGTGTTGACTGTTAAAATGATAATCTAGCAGTGTCCTGAAGCATGCTTCTGGCTTGCAGCATTCGCTTGAAGGAGACACCTTTGAATCTAGGTCCACATTAAGTATGAATCAAGCTTCCTGTCTATGTCTGGTATACACAGCAATGAAATGCACCTTTCTGATCCATGGCTCCTGGAGGGAATTTTCTCTCTGCATTCCACATACTAGATGCCATTACTCTGTGTGTGTGTGTGTGTGTGTGTGTGTGTGTCTGTGTGTGTCTGTGTGTGTGTGTGTGTGAGAGAGACTACATGATGAATACTTTAAGCTCCCAGTTTTTGCTTTCTTTCGTTTTAAAAGCGTCTGAATGCTGGACTTAAAAAAAAATGTAGATATCTCCTCATCCAGACTGCTGAGGAGGAATTGCAAGTAGAAGACACAGCTACGGGGGCCTAAACAAATCCGGGCAAATCTCTAAATTGCTTCTGCAGTCATCTGGGCTTTCTTTCATTAGCAACTCAGATGTTACTTCTCTCCCCCGCTGAAGTTCTTCGGGGAATGGGAGGAAGAACAGTTTGAAGAGAGCATTACGTCTTTTCCTTAAAAAATAAAAATAAATAAAGTTGTCAGCTTGAAATTTGCAGCGAGTGTTCTCAGTCTAACTCAGAGTAAAAGTGTTTGACTTGCTCTCCTTTGTTGGACACTGCCCTTGACTGAGCACTAACATGAAATTTACAGGCAGAGTTTTATGTCTCCTGGAGCACATTCAACTTTAATCTCTTTACCTATAAAACCAGGATTCAAGGATGCTAATGAGAGTTAATACTACTGAGTGAAAAAAGAATCAGAGAAGATTCAGATAAAATTCAAATGACACAAAACATGACTAGAGTATTGTTGTGTGCCTCAAAGGCAGAGAAGCCTGATGTTTGAGAAACCATCATCTGGAAAGATATGTGATCCTCACATTTTTAAGTTCTTAAGCACCAAGATGACAATGGAGTGCCCGTGTTTAGGCTGGGACCTAAAAACCCAAAGATGAAGAAGTAGTAGAGTTTAGTTTTGGGGGAGAACACAAACTAACATTTTGACAAAGGTACAGAAAGCTTAGGGAATGCTTTGAGAATTGCTTTCTACTTTGCCAAGAATCCAAAACCAAAGAAGGTCACATTTCTCCAGAAAACTTACCTGGTTCAGAGTGTGTGGAATATTTGAACCCAGTGCCCTCTTCTCTTTTCCAGATGAGCTTTTGTATCCATCTGTGTCAGATCCAAGAGTACTTGTCCTGATTGCTCAGATCCAAAGATCACCATGGAGTAACAACACATTAAAACTTGTACTGGTGAAAATAAGTACAAACCAGCAGAAACACTAGCCTTCAAAGGACAGAGCAAGGTCAGGGTTTGAAAGAAGAGGGCTCAGTGAGAGTTCTGGCTTTTCCGGTTCAGAGTTTGAGCTTGATGACCCCTTCAAGTTCATGCCTCCACTTGTAAGACTCAGTCTGCTTTTCTCTCAAGAGTTTTGTGAGAAATAAAAGAGTTCAAGCATATAAAAAGTGGTTTTAAGATGGTAGCTCTTTTTGAAGTGCTAGCTGTAGAGGCTAGCTTAAAAATGAGATTAAAGAAATGTGAGAAGAGTTACGAAAAGATATGAGGTAGGAAAGGAAGGAGAAAAGAGTTCAGTGAAGCCTACTGATCTCATCCTGAGGAAGAAATCAGTGACTGTTGGAGTTTTGTACATCGTTTGCTGTAAACTTGTTGAAAATGAAGCCACCTGGAATTTGGGTCACAATGTAGCCCCAGAGAAAAGATCATGGATAAGACCCACAATTTCTGGATCCCAGCTCAACTGTGCTACCTGAATCTTTGATTGTCCATCCGCACGCACAGTGCTATTGTTGACCGAAAATGCAGACGCCCGACCAACTCATGATGGCTTCAACCCAATTCTCCAGACCCATCAAGTGTCTTTAGCCAGTCTTTTCGGGGGTCCAGACCCCGCATCTGTACAGATTGGTATTGGACTCTGTAGAAATTTTACCTTTCGTATTTTCTTATAATTGTAATCATTTGAATTTATATTTGGTACTACAATTCTTTTTGATGATTGTAATTAGTTTTTTTTCTCTATTTTAGTTTTTAATCTTAGGAATTAATGTCGTGTTAGAATTTTGCTTTCTTGAATTTAGGTTAATGGGTTAGATATTATTGTCTATAAGTTACTAAATGATATTTTTTCTAGTCTCAGGGTTTTTTGTATGGGTGCATCATAGGCAAAATATTAGGATTATAGAAGGTGCCATCCACTTTGGATGGATCCTCAAGTTGTTTATTTACACAGGGAGGGTCTCTGCCTTAAACATTTTGTTATGGTTTATGACTTAAGCTCTCATCTATAAATAATCGACTATATTAGAACATCAATTTTGGACATTTTATGGACTTCAGCTAGGATTAAGAACTTGGATTAAGTTCAGAAGACTATTGATCATCATTGCAAAGTGAGAGAGATAGCATGGAGGTAAGGCGTTTGCCTTTCATGCAGAAGGTCATTGGTTTGAATCCCGGTATCTGCCAGGAGCAATTTCTGGACATGGAGCTAGGGGTAACTCCTGAGCACTGCCAGGTGTGACTTCAAAACCAAGAACTACAACAACAACAAACAAATGAAGGTGATTCCTCTCGCCTGCCACACTCCCTTTCTGGAGACTCTTCGAAGGACCTATGTATGCCATAGACATCTTATCAGGAGCTTGTAGTTGATTCCTTGATACATGTTTCTGGTTTTAGACACCCTGTGTTTAGGCTAGAAATTTTCCATACATTTTCCTGTGATTCGCCTATGCAAACAGCCACTCTTTCATTGTTGCCTAGCCTTTTTCTTTAATTTTATAGACAATATTGTTTGTCTGTTTGTTTGTTTTTACTAAAAACAAAAGGGGGAATTGTTGCATATGTAAACATTTCTAATCTTATCATGATTTGAAATTTTTATGTATAAACATTTCTGGACCTACCCTGATCCTACCCTGATCAGTGATTGGACCCTACTCTAGTGTGTGACCTGGCATTCTGCCCCTACCCTAGGGTGGTACCTGATTCTAGTGTATAAAACAGAGGTCTGTGGAAGGCTTAAGGCTTTTGGTTGGAATGGATGCTGAGTCATTGGGCTTCAGTTCTTTCCACCGAATAAAGCTGATATTTCCACAAGTCTGACTCTCCGTGAGTTGTTTACCCACCAATTCACTTCAGAACCGCTGGTTACTGGGTGGTAGACGCATTCTCCGAGCTGGAGGGGAGAGACCTCGTCCTCCCTACCTCAATTAGCGAACCTCTCTTGGGAACTGATTTCTTCACTATAGATGAAATGTCATCTATATCTATATCTGTACTCAAATATCTGTAGCACATGCCTTCCTCTCGAGGACCCACATTCAATTACTGTCATTTCACCTTTGTGTAAGACACAGTTGGTCTCTAAGGCCACCAGACTCATTGAAGCAATGCTTAGAGCAGTAAGTACTAAGATTCACAGTGAGTGATGCCAAGGCCCTCTGAGTATGTGCTGGCTAACACACACACACACACACACACACACACACACACACACACACGAAAACTATAAAATAAGTATAGAAATAAAATTAACCAGTTTTAGACATTTATTCAAGACATGATAATGCTCATTTGAAAAGATATCTGTATCCCTATGTCCATTGGACCACTATGCAGAATAGCAAAACTATAGAATAAAGCTAAATGCCCTCAACAGGTCATTGGAAAAGGAAGTTGTGGCCTACAAACACAATGGAACATCAACTTTCAAAAGTGTAAAACTGTTCCCTTTGGAACCAAATGGAAGGATTTAGAAGTGATTATGGTATGTGGAAAAAATGTCAGGAAGCGAGAGACAGATGGTTTTACTAATGTGGAATAGAAAAATTTCAAAGGAAAAAGTGAAAATCATAATGCTGACTCCTAGACTCAGTGAAAACTATGATTTTCACTAGAAGGAAAGATCAGAGAAGGGAATTGACAGGTGGGTCTTCGGTGGCAGATGAGAGAAGAATTTAATTGTTTTGGGTTATTATAATCACACACAGAATTTCATAATATTGTAGACCAATGATAAATTAATAGAAAGTCTAGACTTGGAATACTAGAGAGATAGTACAGAGATTATTGCTTTTGCCTTATATGAGCCAATTCCAGTTCAATCCAGCACCACATATAGTCCCCTGAGCATTTCTAGGAGTCAGACAGAGACAGGAGTATTCCCTGAGAATCATCTGATCCACACAGACCCCATAAAATTGAAGTAAAATTTTGATCTGAAGAGATAGTACAAAGTTTGAAAGGTGTGTCTTGCATTTGGCCAAACCCTGATTCAATCTTATCACCACATTTTCCCAAGAATTGTTGAGTCCAAACCTGAAGGCTTCAATACAGAGATAGCCTGAAGACTCCTTCGTATTGCCAGGGTGACCTGGTTAATTCCTGGTACAGCAGAAACTAAACAGCACCATATCATCAAGACCTCTCACTAAACTAAGTATCACTGGAAGGACAAAAAAATTTGTAAAGAACTAACTTATTTAATAACTATAAAATCAGGAAATATCAGGACTAGAGAGATAGTGCAGCGAATAGGGCATTTGTTTTGTACACAGCAAACCAGAGTTTGATCTTCAGCATCTCATATTGTTTTCAGAACACCACCAGATATGATTCCTAAGTGAAAAGTCAGAAGTGACCATGAACACCATTGGGTATGACCGCAAAACAAAAAGAATAAATAAAACCAGACAATATCTACCAAGAACTAATAAACTCAGAAATCATGTAAAAATAGATAAGAGAAAAGCTTAGTTTTGCATTAATTTAATGATACTCTGGAAATAAAATGAAATTTTAAAGGGTGATAAAAATGAGAATACCTATGAATACAGCTTCAGTGGTTATTGATAATAAATGTATTGAAGCAAGACTAAAAGGAAATATATTTGGAAATGCAAGGAAGATAAGAAGAGCTGGAAATAGTTTCCAGAATTTTCATGGGAGCAGCTGGCTGAGTGAATATATCATTTAACTAGGAGGGAGATGTTTGAAGTAAATAATATTTGGAGAGAGAACAGTGAATTCCATTTTGAACTTGTCAAGTTGGAGTTTCCAGAGGCTAGCCTGCTAAAGATGATAATAAGTAACAGGATACAGAGGCCTGAAGATTAGAATCATAGGAAGTGGGACTACTGTTAAGGAACAGACTAAAATCATTTTCTGGGAACCACAAGGTGAGAATTATAAAGGATATAGAACCCAGAAGACTCCCTAATATTTCATAAGGTTTCTCAGATATGGTCATAATTTCAAGCTATGACATTCATCAGCAACTGCCACTAGGGTTTAAAAATATCAGAGACTGATTGGCTGTTCTTTAACCCCAAGTCCATGACCATGTACTTTCCTGGGTTTATCAGTTGAATTCTCTGGACCACACTCTTCCCACCTATAAAACAGAGAATTAGGAGGAAGTTGGGTAGGTAGAGATAATGTGGGTTAAGTGTATATTGCACAGACATGTAGGATGTTGCAGGGACATTGAGGAATGAATTAAATTGTCTTGTGAGGTAGTTTTTTATCCTCCGGATTTACTAGTCTAGAAGCACACCACTGAAATGGGTCTTGGGTATCCTTCTTGGTTGACCAATATGACACCTCCTGTCTCTTTGCTAACTTTTCCTCCTTGAGCACATCCTTCAACTCAGCAAATAGCCTTAGTGATAGAGCACTTAGTGGTACTGTGCTCAGTTTCTTGTGCACACTGGCCCAATAGTCTCATGAAAATTCCACTGGAGACCCCAGACCAGACTACCAGGTGCACATTCAGAGCAACTTCTCTGCCCCTCTTTTCTGTAGAGTTGCTCTGTGTTTTTTTTTTTAATGCAGCTACTGTTTTCATCTTTATTTTAGAAGTCTGTTTAGGAACTGGACCACAGTCACCATTTATAAATTCCAACATCTCAGAGTACGCATATTATTTCACTTTAGAAATCTTTAGAGTTATATTATGTGCTAGACACGATGCTAGGTTTTGGAGGCTCTCGGGTGTCTAAGCTATTCCCCTGAGCAGTTTATCACCATAAGCGAAGCCTAGTAACAAACAGGATACAGAAATCAAACAATAAGGCAATTCATTCAAAATGTGATATAATGAAGAAAATAAACCAAGAGATGTGATCATCTAGCACAGAATAGGATCTCACAGGACTCCGATATTGACAGGCTCTTAACTGAAACCCGGGCCCCCAAATTATTGTGAATATAAATGTGAGTGGATGTGACGCAGAGCAGAGATCAGATTTTCTCGGATGAGCAATTATTAAAGCCAGGCACGTTGCTGGATATCATCTTCGATTTGCATTTCTCATTTGCAGCTCTCCTTCTCCCTTTTGAATTAAACAAGCTCAACAAAAGAACTGCTCTCGACTTTTTATCCAGGGAGCTGCAGAGAGGAGGGTACTTTGAACATGATGATAGATTATTTTTTTTCTGTTTCTCCTACTCTAGGTGTTCCCATCTTAGAAGGTGTTTGATGAGTGAGAACATAAGGTTCAAAGACGCCATCATGTAGAACATGAACTAGAAGAATTTCTTTCCACTGAGTGAAACTCACACAAGCACTATTTGAAAAAAATGAAACAAACTCTCAGCTCTATGCAGGGCTTGATAGGGTATAAAAAATACTTTGACCGATTCATTTATATTAAAGTTCCACTGTCTCCTTGAAAAACTTCATATTTATTGATAAAGAAATGGAGGCTCAGAGCAATCAAGTGACTCTTAAAATATGCCAGTAACAGGTACACTGTGGTTTGGAAACATTTTCTACTTTGTTGACTCCTGTCTGTTTCTGAGATAGTTTTAGGATGATTTGTGCTATTGGGTCTATCCTAAATATCTGCCTTTGCAGGATTTTTCACCTTTTGCACAATTTGTAGTATCCTGAAATTAATAAAGATACTTTTCCTGATCTACTCACCATGCAGAACGGTAGAACTAATTCCCTGCTGTTACTTCCTCTTCTTTCCTGCCCACAAAAATGGATGCATCCTGCAGTTGGCAAGTTGACTAGCTACCATTAAAGTTGTCCTTTGGAATATCCACTCTATCCAATTCAAATCACAGCATAGTGTTCATGTAAGTTGTTCTGGAGTGGAGAAAATTCTGCTTTTCCTCACTGTCCTCCATAGTCTCCCAGGACTCTCCTACTATACCATCATTATAAAGGAAAGGCACTAAGGAGTCATTTTGTATTGGACACTAGATGAAGAACATGCCTCACATTTGTTCCTCACTTGTCCTAATGTTTGGGAGGAGAGACTGCAGGAAACAATCAGAACTTGATAGGGTCCAAACTATAGTACAGTAGTTAGGATGCTTGCCTTGAAGGTCTTCAATTCCCAGTGTCCCATATGATATGCTGAACCCACTGTGAGTGATTCCTGAGTGCAGAGCCAATAATAACCCCTGAACACTGCCAGGTGTGACTAAGAAACAAACAAAAAATGTATACACTCACAGAAATACAAATGATCATATACATACACACATAGATACACCCATATAGGGGCACAAGTCAGTAACACTTTTCACTCTGCCCTACTAATCAGATACAGTGTAGGGACCAACCTCTCTTCAGCTCCTAGAACAGTTCAGGTTCATTGAAAACAGTCCAAAACAACTCTTAAGTGAATGAACAGAATCTCTAGAATGACTAGATATTAGGGTCTTACTGGTGAAACACTTAAACTAATTATTTCTTAATTCTAACCTCCTAATGAGTTTTATAAGGAATAGCCAAGTCCAGCATAGACCTGGGTCTGACTATGACATTTGTCAAGTGATATAATCTTTCAAACTGCATGTGCCAATTTACAACTAAGTCCTGATGCAAGGCTCAAGAATGAAGCTTCCTAAGAAAAATAGAAGACATCATTGTCATAATGCCCAGAATCAACAAATGAGGGCTGGAAGGACCAGCTCATGATATGAAGCTCACCACAAAGGGTGGTTAGTACAGTTAGAGGAATAACTACACTAATAATGATCATAGTAATGTTAATGAGTGAGAGAAGTAGAATGCTTTGTCTTGAACATAGGTAGGGGGTAAGGAAGGAGGCAAATAAGTAGCATTGGTAGTAGAAATGTTGAGCTGGTGAAGGGGTTGCTCTTTTTATGACTAAAACTCAACTACAATCATGTTTGTAATCATGGTGCTTAAATGAAAATATTGTTTAAAAAAATGAAAGAATGCAGCTTCCAACTGGGCATGGGATTTGTTCAATGCTCTTCCTTTCTCTCCTTTTGACTGTCAGCCAGTATTCTCAGGGACTGATCTCTGGTATTTTAAAAAGTGAGCACATAGGGAAATGGTCTTCAGAGGAAAGACAAATGATTTAGATCTGGATCTTGGGGCAGTGAGGACTGTTCATACACATGACATCTCACCTTCCTAATGGAAAAAATAAGTTGAGAATGAATGTCTTAGAGTGTATTTAAGGCATACATGAGAATACATGAAGAAAGAGAGTCAACAAATACCTAATACTGAACAATACAAAGATTTGGGTCTGGAAATTACTTGGCAGACAGATATGTGTGGGCACTGCAGCTAACATAGGCACTATAGTAAAGCTTATGAAAACCACAATTGAACATGCATATGTGTGTGCCAGAAAGAAAGAGGGATGAGAGACAGAGAGTCAGAGACAGAGACAAACAGATAGAGACCTGGTCACTGTAAAAACAGCAACCTCAACAGAGGCAAGGGAATTGGGAGGTACCAGAATGTTCTTGCTCTTCTTCTATCCACTCCTCCCTAGAAAATAAGACTCACTAGACTGATCATGCAATTAGTCATTCCTCCTCTTCTTCCTTTTTCGTTTCTGATTTCTTTACTCTACCTGTTTCTTCCTCATCCCTTTCAGCTTGTCCCCAAATATGCACTGGGTAGCTTCATTCACTTCCATTGCTTAAGTCAAACCGACATTGTGCAACTCAAGTTTTATCTGACATAAAATGTATTTCTTTGTCATCATGTTCTGATTCCTGACACTTTTTTCTCATCGGTGCAGTCCATACTGATAAGAGACTGAAAATTTGTAATCTCATACTCAGTCAAGGGCCTAGAGACTCTTTGAGCACGTCTTCTTAGCTCGTATGTTTTGCATCAATAATGTGAAAAGCAGTGGCCCCAACATCACCACAAATTAGAAAATGTGTTCATCCACATAAGTACCCACAAGTACCCACAATTCTGTAGGACAGTGCCCTCTTCCTCAGCAACTTTGGAATTCACAGTTCACTGGAATCAATACAAGTTCTTTCTCCAGCTCCAGAATCTACATCAGTTGCAGAGTTGGAACCCCAAATTCTGTTGATTGAATAATTGTTACAACATTAAAGAAAAGGTCTTTCCAAACACTATCCATTTGGGTCATTCTTACTTTGGAAAGATTTGCCTCCTGAAAATTGGCAGCAGAATAGGCCACACAGAAAGAACAACCTGGGAGGAAAGAATATTTCATCTCACTGAGTTAGATCATCTAAATTTGACAAATGCAAGCTTCAAATTGTTCAGCATTTTTAGGCTCCATTTTCTTGTCTACATAATAGTGGCTTTGAAATTTCTTCCTATTTCAAACAATCTTAACTGATCAAATTGCATTTGATTCCTAGGATTAAAAGACAGACAAAGCAGGAATCCTGCGTACCCTCCCTACCCACTCATACTGATCAATGTAAATGTTCAGTTAGCATTTTACATGTTCAGTACAGACATAAGGGCATCCCGAAGTACATGGAACCACAATATAGGACACACCAGTCTGACAACTCCTTAACTGGGCTTTTTAATCAACAAAGAGTTCTCTGAGCCAGTGTGAAGGCAGCTGAACCTGGCAATGCAAAAAGCTCTCGATCATCAAAGGGAACAAAGATGTTTCTTTTATCCATCCCAAAAAAGAAACCTAAACCATCCATTGTTTGGGAGAGAACATCATCTTCTCTAATCTTACTCATTCCCATATTATTAACTGTTCTTCCCTCCCTGGCTTGGCTGCTTGCCACAGGGGAAAAAGAGCTACTTTGGGTTATAAGCTGTCAGGCTTTGCATTTAAATATTATTCACCCAGCTCAGTTCAAGGTCCAGGTCAGCCCATAGTATTAAGTTAAGTACACTGGGAAATACATTATCTTTTGGGTCATAGGGGGACAATTCAGTGAACATCAACAGGATTTCCGAGTTGATAGATGATTCCACAGGAGGTTATAGCTCGCCTGCCCTAGAAATAATAGCAATAATCCCCTACATTCATATTCTACTCTGCAGTTTGTGAAGGATTTTCACATTCATTATCTATCTCCTAGGACTTTCTCAGGAGAGTCAGTGCAGCAAACAGAGCTCCTGCATGTTCGAGAGCTGTTTCCCCTCTGTCCAACTTGTGTTACCTTGGGCAAGTCATGTTTGCTCTCTGAGTCTCAAAGAACCAACTTTATTCAGGATATTCCAGTATCAAATACTTGTAGTGAAATCAGAATCATAGGAGGTGATTTTGTAGTAATTGGGAAGGGACAATCTATGGAGAACAACTCACACAGCAGGCACTAAGTGGTTACTCCTGGCTCTGCACTCAGGAATTACTCTTGATGGTGCTCAAGGAACCATCTAGGGTGCCCAGTATCAGTTCAGCCACTTGCTATGCAAACACTCTACCTGCTCTGTCATCGCTTTCAGCCTTAATTTGTAATAATCTTTAGATGTCACAGTCAAGAATCTACCGACTAGCTCTAGGAACAAAATTAAAAACCATGGTACTAAGTGGTTTACTTCAAATGTCTATAAACATAAACCAAATGCACTTGTTTTTAAATTGTTATTGCCGATTTTTTCTTTGTTTTTCATTAAGTTATTGGATCCAATCCATATAAAGTTCAATTGAGCTCCATTGTATTTTCTTGTAATTTGGAAAATTAAAATATCTACAGATATAGCCACAGCTCTGATTTTTCATAAAGAAAGAAGTGAGGGAGAAAAATTAGGGAATCATTCAGCAGACTAACTGTGATCGATCAACTGATACTGAAGTAAAAATCTTCCTGGCCCAATCCCAGTGTATTGTACAAACACAGATCTGGAAGCAAACATCGACACAGAAAATAATTCACACACAGTTATGGAGACTTCCATTGCAAGCTCTTCACTTACTAGCCAAAGATACTATCAGGCAGACCATATAGTTGTGAAAATCCAAGACCACAAGCAATTTGTCCCTGAGTCTTGGGGTCTTTATTGGGAAGTACAAGACAACACCCTGGATTGGACAACAGGTAGGGATAGAGACCAATGTAAAAAATGCTTCAAACTAAAGGTGCTTCAATCCAGTGAGTGATAAGCAGCAGCACAGAATTATCCTAAATAAAGACTGGTTATTCCAACAGATATGAAGCCATTAAAGAATTCCAAAGAAAGAAATCATTCATTTCCTGCTTCTAAAACATTACTCCTGCCTGAGGACTTTTATTACTATTTCATCTGATCTACCCTCCAAACATAGGATCTAATCACCAAATTTCCATAAAATGAAAATGACCCTTTCTCCAATGACATCACATGGCCTCACAAGGAATCATGTTAAGTAGATGTGCCTCCACACACATTTAATGTTCATGCGCATACATACTTCAAAATAGAAATTGCTAATTATACATAAAGCATCTCCATTATTTCATACAATTTTTTGTGTCTTCTTCCAGGTAATTAACTTCTGGAAATTTTGTAATCCATATCATCTTGATTGTACCACCACCCCCACACATAGACACAACACTTCACATACTCTTGGGAATGTTGAGCAAACAGTCTCACCAAGAAATTAAATTAGCTTTAAACACAGTTTGAAGAAGAGAATTTAAGGCATCAAACAGTAGAGTTGTTTTTAAATTCTAAGACTTTATCCACCTGCATGTACTAATATTTTCAGAATCAATCACTGGTTATTTGGTTTGAGATGACATCTAAGATATTGAGGCATGACTCCTTCCGATTCAACCTGCAAGCCAGTCAAATTCTAGAATTTCACTCCATTGTATTGAGTTTGGAAAGGTGCCAGGAAAATGCCTCCTATAAGAAAAGATGAATAATTATTTCTCCAGTATCTCTTCTCCTGTTACCCTGAATAATTAAAATTTTAATTGAGCATAGAGCCTTTAGATAAAAGGTTCATTTTCAACTTTCCTTAAAGAAGGTATTGTCAACGACTATATTCTAGTCAATGATATGTGCATCATTGTTCTTACTTGAATTAGTAACTTTGGGGTTAGGTCTTTATTTTATTAAGTATGTTAATTTACAAAGTATTTCATAGATGAGTTTCAGGCATGCAGTGTTCCAATGTTGTTTTCACCGTCCATGTCAATTTTTCACCACTCATGTTTTCAGGTTTCCTTCTTTACCCTTGTCCCCAACCTGACATCTCAAACAAACATCTATTTACCTTTGTTAAAATTTTAGATCTCAATAAAAGTTAGAAATCATCAATCTAGTCAAGAACTGGATGCTGAAAGGAGATAAAGTGATATGCAAAATATTCCTTCATTAACAATAGTGCAAACTTCAGTGTCTAAATGGAAAACAAAGAAGAGAGATGAAGAAGAAGAAGAAGAAGAAGAAGAAGAAGAAGAAGAAGAAGAAGAAGAAGAAGAAGAAGAAGAAGAAGAAGAAGAAGAAGAAGAAGAAGAAGAAGAAAAATTGTATTTTTTTTTTTTTTGGTTTTTGGGTCACACCCGGCAGTGCTCAGGGGTTACTCCTG
>PVKC010014098.1:0-22423 GCA_004027635.1 Crocidura indochinensis
GGGGGGGGTCAATATATTTAGGAATCCCAAGTTGAAAGAGTTCAGTTCTCCAAAGAAGAACGGATTGGGCATAGCTCAGTGGATGGCCAGTGACCATAGGGTAGGGCTCCTGCATGGAGAGAGGTGAAGAGAGATAATTTTGGGGAAGGCTTAGTTTTTTCATACTGTCTTGAAAAAAAAAAAAACATTGACAGGTGATGAAGACAGAAAGATTTCAGTCAGACAAAGGGACTCATATAGAACCTGCAAAGGACCATTCAAATCTATGAGAAATAGACACAAAATCCAAAAGAATGGTGAGCAAACAAGATGCAATTCTTTTCATTAAAGGAGAAACTGGGGGCCCCGGGAGATAGCATGGAGGTAAGGCGTTTGCCTTTCATGCAAAAGGTCATTGGTTGGAATCCCGGTGCCCCATATGGTCCCCCGTGCCTGCCAGGAGCAATTTCTGAGCATGGAGCCAGAAGTAACCCCTGAGCACTGCCGGGTGTGACCCAAAAACCAAAAAAAAAAAAAAAAAAAAAAAAAAAAAAAAAAAGGAGAAACTGGAAGAGAGAACAAGAGAAAGCAAAGCTCAACTCTTCCCGTTATTATGTAAAGCATTCAATCAATAAGACGTTACTCTATAGCCATCAGAAATACCTATAAGATTATAAAATATAAAACAGGGGCTGGAGCGATGATGCAAGCAGTAGGGCGTTTGCCTTGCACGAGCTAACCTAGGACAGACCATGGTTCAATTCCCTGGTGTCCCATATGGTCCCCCAAGCCAGGAGCGATTTTCTGAGCATATAGCCAGGAGTAACGTCTGAGCTTCACCAGTGTGGCCCAAAAACATATATATATACACACACAAATGGAGAAACCAGATAATGCCATTGTTGGTCAGAATGTAGATAATGGGACCCCTCATGCATTCCTGACTGGACTGTGAGTAGTTTGGTATTCTGGGGAGAAAGCTGACAATACTTAGTAAAATGAAGTCACAAAAGGTATTCATTCTATGACCAGCAACTCCCCTTCTGGGGGATAATGCTACTAAAAGTTGCTCATGAATAAGGAAAATTCATGGAGCTGAAAAGGTTAAGAAACAAACCAATTCAGTTATAAGTTGGGAAACAGGACAATGAATATGGTGGTATATATTCAGGAACACTATGCAATGCTCCACAGCATTTAGCTAAGAAGTATGTACAGCAAATACAAGCAGATCTTAAAACACTTACTATGGGCACGAGGAGAAGAAATATAATTAGCCCTATTGAGCATTGCCACTTAAGTTAAAAACACATACATAAAGTAATACTATCTATTTTTCAAAAGTGTGTGCATTTCCAACACATAAATCAAATACATTGGATTGAGTGCCAGGAGGCTATGGGTAGGAGAAAAACCAATCAAGAATAAAGGGAAAGCAAAATAACAGCAGACGAGGTTTTCCCTGCATGGAGTGAAGGTAAGAGTGGATACATGATCAAAATCTAAAATTGAATCAAGCAGAATGCGTTTTGTCAACCAACTGCCTGAAACATCTGCAATTAAGGCAACCCTTTATTTATTTATTTTTTTCCTTTCAGAGAGGCCACCTTTATGGCAGTTCTAAGCTGAGTGTGTTTCTGGCTCCAGTTTTTCTTTTCATCAATCTGTTTTCGCTTCAGAACCATATCTCTTTTTGTTGTTGCTGTTTGTGACTTTGTATTTTTAAATCCATTCTAGAAATTCACAAACCTGGTTACCTTTTCCAAAATTGACTTAACTGTTCATATCTTTCATGACTTTCATGATCAGCTTTTCATTTTGGAAGAAAACCTTACCTTTCTATGGAGTTTTGAATTGTACAAGAGCTGGTAGATTGGTCAAGAACTGACACGTGTTTTAAAGAAAGGTGTCACTTGAAGATAGATTTACATTTGTTAGCAGGATATTAGAGTTTCCCTGGATGACACACCCAATTACTAACTTCTTCTTTCAATTAAAGTGCATTTGTTAGAAAAAAAAAATTGACCCAATATCGAGCCATTATTATCAACTCAAGTTCACTATTGATTTGATGTCCTTTGTTTTTAAGATTATCCTTTTCAGTTCTAGAATCTCATGTTACCTTTATTTTATTATGTTTTGGGGGCCCGGGAGATGGCATGGAGGTAAGGCGTTTGTCTTTCATGCAAAAGATCATCGGTTCGAATCCCGGTGCCCCATATGGTCCCCCGTACCTGCCAGGAGCAACCTCTGAGTGAATAGCCAGGAGTAACCCCTGAGCGTCACCGGGTGTGGCCCAAAAACCAAAAAAAAATTTTTATTATGTTTTTTGTAAATACACCTTCTTTAATATAATTTTTTAAGTTACAGAATAAAACTCATGTTCTTTTTACCTGCTAATTTTAATTGCTCCATTTTTCTCAAGATCCCTTTAAGCAGAACAATTGCTCAGTCTTCCCTTGTTCCTTAAGCTCGTCAGTTGTTTTTGTTTTGTTTTGTTTTGGGGCCATACCCAGCAAGACTCAAGGCATACTACTGGCTCTGGACTCATGAATCACTCTTCTTGGGCTTGTGAGGCCATCTGGGATGCCAAGGATTGAATTTAGGCTGTGCTGCATGCAAGGCAAATGTCCTACCAGTTCTTCAGCTCTAGCTCTTGGCTGTCCCCAAGCAGTGCTCAGAGGGTCTAGACTCTAGACTCTAGAGTCAAAGCTTACCAGTTTGATAATTCAATGCTAATGTCCATTGATGCTTTGCTACTTGAGTTCAGTACTGCTGTGGGCATTGAGGTAGAGCTCAGGAGTGCCACTTGCTGCTAGGAACTAAACAGAGGTTCCTGAAAAGTAAATATATGGACCCTCCCACCCAAACACTGCACTATCTCCCTGGTCTCTGATCTCAACAGTTTTGGAGAACTCTCTCTACAGAAGGTCTCTCAGTTGTGGCCATTGTTATATCTTCTTATTGCAATGTTAACTTTGTTCTAAAGACCAGAGAGGTAATATGCCATCTTACCATTTACTATCAACTAGACCCATCACTTGATGTTGATTGAATCCTGTTGGTCAGATTTCTTCCCTATGATGTCATACCCTTTCCTGGAGTTCTCTTTGGAAGGACGTCACTTGGTCAACTCACTCTTAGAGGTGGGGAGTTGTATTTCACCTCCTAAAGGGGATAGTATCTAAATAATTTCTTGGGAATTCTTCCTGATATTTATTCTCCACAAATATTTCTACCGCCTCTGGCTAGAGGCACTCTTTCCATTAACTCTATGTCTTGTCAACAGTTTCATCATTCTCTTTGCAGTGTTCTGGATTTGGTGTGCTTGCTTGCCTCTTGTCACTGTGCAATCTAAGCTCATTGTCTCTATTCCCTGGCCCAGTCCTGAAACTGACATTGCTCCAATGAATCCTGGTTTTTTTTTTTTTAAATGGGATTAGAAAAATCTATTCTCTGGGTGGATTTGCTCCAAATGTAGTGTCAATACTAAACTTGACAACTGATTCCAGCCTATTCAATAGACTGAACCAGGAAACATAGGTATCTTTACACACACACACACACACATACATACACACTCACACACACACACTTCTCCCTCTTTCATCTACATATATATTTACATCTATCTAATCTATAACTATATCGAGCCAAACACGAGCCCATCTGTTATCTCCACTCTGATCAATAACTGACTGGATTACCCTGGTTCTCCTGGGCTTATTCATAGTCTTGCATCACCACAGTGAGAAAAATTGCTCCCATATATGTGGCCCATTAACTGGTTCATTGGGATCTACTATACTTGTGTGGCAATATTGTATTGGCTCTCCAAACACCCAGAAAACAATTCATCCACATAGTATAGTGCTTATATGATGTTTCTCTTGCCTTTAGTTTTCCAGCATTATCTCATTTCCAAAGTCTCTTAGGAGAGTGCATTTCTCTGTATTCCAGCCAATGAGGTTATTTCCTATATGTGGGGATAGAGTCAAATCATTTTTTTTGTCACATCCTGAAGATCATATTGGGATCCTTTCACCTCCTAAATGGTTTAGGGTTGTAAAACATTCTGGGTATATTCTTTCCACCTATTTTTACAAATAGAGCCACAGCCATGACAAGATCATAAAGAATTGTTTTTCCACATTAAAACATCTCTTGTGCTTAACCCCAGACCCTCTTCCTGCTATTTCAATTGTCTCCACCCTTCTGCATTTTCTAGGATGTCATGTAGCTGGAATTATACAAAATGCAGCTTTTTCAAATCCACTTCTTTCACTTAACAATATGCATTTAAGGCTCCCCCACATCCTTTTGTGGCTTGGTAGTTCATTGCTTTCTTTTAATTAATGGGTTTTTTTTTTAAAAAGACTTTATTAGGTTTAGAGAAAAATGGAGCAGAAAATACAGAGTTGCCAGATACCCACCTCCCTGATTTTCTTCATGGTTACTTTCTCCCATAATATGGGAGAAACTTAGTTCATGTGCTTGTTACATGAACTGATGCTGATTAAGATTAATTGAGGTTCAGAGTTTATATTGGGGTTCACTCCATGGATTTGAACAAGTGTATAATTTTATGTAGTTAACATTACAGAATTGTGCAGATAATTTCACTACCCTAAAGATCTCCCTGGCCTCCACCTTTTCATCCCTCCCACTCCTGATCCCTTGACAGTCACTGACTATTTCAGTCTCTATGGTTTTGTCTTTTCCAGTGTCATATAATTAGAATCATACAAGACAGAGCCATTTAAGTGGGCTCTTTTGTTTAGCAATATAAATTTAAGCAGTGAAGCCATTCCTTCATGCCTTTTCATGGTTTGAGAGTTGATTTATTTTTATTGCTGAATAATATCCCATTGTATAAAAGTACGCCACTTTATTTACCATTCGCTTCTTGAAATACAACTTGGTTGCTTCCAATATGGGTCAATTATGAATAGAGCTGCCATAAACATTCATGAGCAAGTTTCTCTGTAGACATAACTTTTCAAATCATTTGGATAAGTACCTAGGAATGGGATTGCTGGATCATACAGTAGCAATTCTGTCTGTCTTTGTGGTCAAATTGTCTTCCAAAGTGGTTGTAACATTTCACAGTGGGCTATGAATAAGAGTTTCGCCATATATGAGTGACTCCAGAAACTCACCAACATCAGCTCAGAGTGCTTGCAGGGAAGTCTTTCTAGCTAACAGGAATAACACATTGTTCTAATTTACAGTTCCCTAATGCAGAGCATTTGATGTGGAGCATCTTTATTTGTTTTAGGCTTCAATTGTCTATTTGCAGGTGGACACACCCAATGATGCTCAGGATTTAATCTTGGCTCTGTGTTCAGGGATCACTCCTGGCAGGTCTCGGAACCTATGGGATAATGGGGATAGAATCCAAGTCAGCTGCATGCAAAAAAAGTGCTGTACTTACTGTGCTATCACCCAGGCTTAGTTGCTGTGATGTTAACATGCATGTATATGTATGTGTAAGTGAGAAGTTCTTACCCAGAAATTAGGTTCTCCATTGATTTTTCTTAGCAAAATAGGCACATATTTATAGCAATCTTCATTTTTGGGTAAATGTTATTTTAAAACATCTCCATATATTCATTATTCCCTGTTTTGAATAGAATATCTTACAATGGTGTTCTGCTGGTAACTTATATTGTATAGAACATGTAATCACTTCAGTAGAGATGCCATATATTTATACTGCAGCCGCTTAATTAATTCCCGTTATTTTTTTATACTCTTGGGAAACAGGTATATAAACATATCATTGACAAGTAATTATAATTTTGTTCCTTCGTGTCTGAGAAGCATACTTCTTATTTATGGGTCACATGTAATTGGGGGAAGCTAGAAACTGCAGATAAATGTTTAATACAAATGATGAGAGCCAATATCCACCTTTTATTCCTTGTTTCGATTAGACTTGAAGGTAACGATGGCTGATTGAAGATTGTTTTCAAGGTGAATTAAAGAAGAATCCTTCTAAGTGTGCCGTTCATTCCTCTAAGGGGATACAATAGTTCACTCAGTTCAACATTGACAACCAAGCTGTCATTTTCATATGGGAAAATGTTCACATTCTATCCTCAGTCAAAGAGATCCAAGACCCTCAGTGGGGTGTGGTATGTAAGCTGGTATTACCTGGTTTCACCTCCATCTGCCTCCTACCTTACTGTCTGTCAAAGGATCCTGAGCTCTTCTCCCCCAATTCCTCACCATAGGGGACCTCACTTTCAGGTCAACATCTCCTTGGTATGAAAGGAAAACCATCCTGGGGCTGGAGTGATAGTACAGTGGGTAGGGTGATTGGCTTGCATATGGTCAACCTGGGTTCAATTGCTGGCATCCCATATGGTCTCCTGAGCCCTGTCATGAGTAATCTCTGAGCATAAATTCAGGAGTAAGTCTTGAGCACCACCAGGTGTGGTCAAAGAAAATTAAAAAAAAAAAAACCCATGGGGCTGGAGAGATAGCATGGAGGTGGGGTGTTCGCCTTGCATGCAGAAGAACAGTGGTTCAAATTCTAGCATCCTATATGGTCCCCTGAATGGATTAACCCCTGAGCGCTACAGGGTGTGCCCTCCCCCCAAAAAGAACCCATCCTGTGTAAATCAAAATGTTAACTTCACGGGCAAGTTACTTTCTCCCCTGCTCTGCGTACAAAGCTGTGCCCCTCTAACTCCTGTGTCACCCCCTCTGGGTGTTGCATTGTCTAAGACAGGCAAAAAGAAAGCTGATTAGGAGTGTGATATGTTTGTCATTGAGGGGGTGTCTCAGAGAATCCTGACATGGACACTGCGCACTCGTCTCAATTCACCTCTTGCCCCAGTCTCTGACCCCCAGGGGTACCTGTTTCCTAGGTGAAGACAGGACTGACTGCCAGATCCAAGGGTGAGCTACATTGAGCTGTGTAGGGGCTGGGGCACCTCCACTGGCCTGGCCCTGACAAGTGGTGACTGTGGGCCTTGTCCCTAGGCCCTAATCCTGTTGGGGTGGAGATCCACCCTTCCTGGTGAGAGTTAGGGGCCTGAACTCTCACACATGCTTCTTTCAAGAGCAGTTCAGATTTCCATAGACAAGCTAACATTTAGCCAAACACAAGAGCCAGTCTCTATAGCCACACACAACCCCATGTGTTACAGCAACTGCTTTGGGGTACACTCACCCCTGACCTCAAGGAGGGCTGCACGGATCTCTGTGACAGAACAGAGGGACATGCAGTACTCTGAACTCACTTCCCGCCCATCACATATTGCTCCCTTGAGCCCCTCAATACCTTCTGGGTGAGCTGCAGTGGATCTAGTGTGACCTTTTCCATGTCCTGCAGAGCGTGAGGCCAGATTTCCAGCAGGAACAAGCGTCTCTGAGACCTCATCCCTCTCCACTGTCACAGCAACTGAAGCAAAAGACCCACATTCATAACCTACATCCATATCTCACAATGTTCCAGAGATCGAATGCAGGGGGGAAAGCCTACCCACTCTGACTTGTCTGCTGGCAAGGTCACAGATCACAAGACCCCCCTCTTTAGGTTCTTCCTGTCTCCTGGATGGAGATTCAGGCTTATCCCCAGACACTCTAGGCCTCACAAAGATGAAGGTTTGGTCAGGTATGAAGGTACCTCCGTTCCCCTAGCACCCCTGACTGGGCTTCTACATTCTCCTAATCTCAGATATTCTTGTAGGAAGTCGGTGAGCATTTCACCATTCTCCCTCTGGTCCTTTGGAGGGGACCCCTATCTGGGTGACCCAGCCTCTCTTCACCCTAAGAGAGTCTCCTTGGTGCAAGATGGAGAATGCTCAGTGTCCTCCCACCTACCTATCCTACTTCCTCCATCTGTCACTGGCCCAAGTGTGAGTCGACTCAGTTTATGCACCCAGTGGGGAAGAGGAGCCAGCCTGCCTCTGAGCTGCACCCTGGAATCCTATCCAGGAAAACCGCAGTTTCCCAGCTCACACACTCAGCTTCCAGCTCCCCCTTCTGCAGCTTCTGTGAGTCCAGAAGGGAATCATGAGTCTCCCCAAGAATGAACAGCTAAATTTCATGATCCTTTACCTGAAACCTCATTCCACTGTGCAGCTATTTTTTCTGTTTCTGATTTTGAAGCCACAACACCCAGTGCTCAGGGCTCATTTCTGGCAGGACTCTGCAGACTATGTGGGTGCTGCACACTGGACTGAGGTCCTCATCATGCAAGAGAAGTGCCTTCCCTGCTGGATATTGGACAGATGTTTACACTCATCTAAGACAAACCTGATGTTAGGACCTCCAGACTAGTCTGGTGCCCCTCCTAATGCCTAACTAACTCCCATGCTTCAGATGGTGCCAGCCCTCTGTTTTCACACCTTCCTTCAAGCAGAACTAGGAATAAAAGGTCAGGATGATGGAATCAGGCCCATCTCTCCCACCTCATGTTTCATTATGTCCTCACTGCATAGGGAACTGAACACCCACATGGCCACTTCAGAAAAAATGGGAAGGACAGGATTGGAGGTTGAAAAAAACCTTGAATTTCATGGCTGTCATAGTCAACCCCTGAGAAGTGTCTTTGTGGCTTGGTATTCTGGATTGAGAGTGAAGAACTCAGCCCCATTTCCCCTTCCTGCTTTAAGTACCTTCTTTTCCTTGCTGGATACTTGCTCACAAATCTCACATGGCTCATGCCTCTCACTTGGCCCTGAAGCATCCAAGCACTACCAAGTGTATGATCCCCTTCTAGCACATGAGGCATGAGCTGTATTCTATCATGGTCATAGTACTGAATTATTCAGCTCTACTGCTAAACTGTGCTGGGACTACCACCCAAAGTTCCTTGAGTACATCAGGAATCCCACCCGTCCACAACCACCCCCTACACCAAGTAACAACTTCCTTAGATAAAAGAATTCCATCAAGATTCAAAGAAAGGTATTGATGGAGCAATACGACTTGCCTTGCACATGGCCAACCTGGATTTAATTCCCAATATATGGTCCCTAGAGAACTCCCAGGAGTGATTCCTGATGGCAGAGCCAAGAGGGAGTAAGCCCTGAGCACTGATGGAGGTGGCCCCAAAATAAATTTAAAAACAAGATCGAATGTTTTTACAACTTTACTATTCCGTGCTTCTTGTGGCAAGGACCCTTAACTTGAGATTTCCTCAGCTCACAATGTTCCATGGTACAATATTGTGTTCTACGCTCTAATACGATGGCTTTCAAGAAGTGGGACTTTCAGAGTATCTGTTTCCCACCTATTTTTATAATGATCATTCATTCTTGGTCTATTTGCATGAATTTGAAAGAAATCAGCGCATAAGGACTCTGTTATGAAACGTTGGCACTCAGAGCTAGCGTGGACGCTCTGCCAGTTTCCTTAGTGATGAATGGTGAGGTGCGAGGATGGGGGTGCTCAGGCAAGCAGCCCTGCCTGGGACAGAAAGGAAATCAATAGAGTCTGGACAACAAAAGATGATAAATCCAGTCTAAACAAGGAAAAAAATAATTCCTGTAGCCAACCTCGGTGAGAGATTTCACTGGACATTTATACAACGGAGAATTTATCTTGCCTCTCAAACTTTGAAGAAGGAAAAAAAAAAAGCCTACCCATCAAAACTTCAGAGCTGTCATTGAAAGCCGTTTTTCTCTTTCACATGAATTCATCATATTCCTTCCTGGTTTCTGGTACATTCCATCTTTCTGACTTTCCTTGAGTCTGTGTTTTGATCATGTGTAGTTTTTAAGGGATATGTCCAGTGTCCCAAGATTGCAAATCTCAGCATCGAGTTTAATTGGTGCATGTTTATAACACATCTATTTCTTCTGTCGGAGAGGAGCTGCCTTGCTCATTGTGGTGTTGTAAAAAATTATTTCTCCCATGGCTTGATTTTCTATATGGCTAGCAAGCCACTGTCAGTAAATTAGGAACCTGTTTTTACAGCATGGAGCCCTGATCTCGGAGGGGTCATTCCACAAACTGAGTTACTTATAGGTCACTTATTGGTAATTCTTGGATCTCTTACATTTATCTGTTTTTGCAAGGGGGGACTTGGTTCTTACTGTGGTTTTGCTATTTTTTTTAATGTGTTGGGGCCACACTCAATGATGCTCAGGAGTTACTTCTGGTTCTGCATTCAGGAATCACTCCTGGCAGTGCTTGGGGAGCCATATGGGGTGCCAGGAATTAAACCCAAGCTAAGTGGGCTGCATGCAAGGCAAGCACCCTATCCATTGCACTATCTCTCCAGTCCCTTATTTGCCATTATGACTCAATATTTTTCTTTAAACAATCAATTTGGGGGAAAGAGAGATAGTATCGTAATTAGAGTCCTGTATTGCGCACAGACAACACAAGTTCAATCCCTGGCACCCCATATGGTCCTTGAGCCTACCAGAAGTGGTTCCTGAGTGCAGAACCATAATTAAGCTCTGAGCACAGCCAGGTGTGAACCACAAAGCAAAGAAAAATAAATAAACAATTTGGGGAGCCAGAGTGATAGCATTGTTGGCAGGGCATTTACCTTGCATGCAGATGACCCAGGTTCAATCCCTGACACCCCATCTGAACCCTCAAGCCTGCCAGGAATGATTCCTGAGCATAGAGCCAGGAGTAACCCCTGAGCACTACTGGGTGTGACCCCAAAACAAAAAAAAATCTAATCAAAAAGAAACTATTTTTGGAGCTGGAGTGATAGTACACCAAGTAGGACACTTGCTTTGCACACAACTGACCAAGGCTGGCACCCCATATAGTCCCCTGAGCCCACCAGGAGTTTTCCTTAGCACAAAGGTAGGAATAAGCCCTAAAACTCCAGGGTATGGCTCCAGTTTGCTTGGGGGGAGGGGGTCAGAGAAGATCCCAGGCTCCTATCCAGTTCCCAACAACAATGTGCATTTTTTGGTATCATGCTCCATTTCTACCCTAGTGTTCTGCCATACAATTTAGACACATACTACCCAGAATCCTATTCAAGAATAGCCATGTCTCATGCCATCTGTGCACCCCAATCAATTGTCCATGAGTCCCAGGGGTTGACCCTATGGGGACCGTAACTGGATTGGAAAGTAATTGAAAGTGGTGTGCCAAGGGTCTAGCATTCAGTGTAAAGTAGAAAGACCTGGAGCTATCAATGATGTGACACAAAAAGCAGGGCAGAGAGGGGTGAGGGGGACACCATCTCTGACAGCTCCTGAGGTGGCTTTTGTGCCGCCTCCCAGAATATCCATGTATGACAACAGGGAGGTCCCTATGCTCCACGGCAAGCAGAGTTTTCATCAGGTTTCATTATGGAGGCACCGCTGATCAAATCACCGGCCACACATGATTGCATTCCATCTCCAAGCTCTCCTTTTTTCTACCTCAGACGTGAAGCATCTCAAAGTCTTAACCCTCTCTAAGCCTGTGCTTTCTCTTCCATACTGGCTATTGAGGAGAGCACTGTGAATCAAATAATTAGTAGAGCAAAGACACTCTAATCTTGCAGGAAGTTGTCAGGGTTCTTGACGTCTGCTGCAAGGAACCGGGAATAATGATCAAAATGTTTATCCTCCCTCAACTGAACTTTAGAGCCAGAGCAACTGACTTATTTATCATTCACAAATATTATTAAGCACCCATGCTATGCTAGCCATTGCTCTAGACATTGGCAATATACCAGGAAACAAAGACAGCAAGAATTCTTGCTCTTGTAGAAATTTGAATATGGAGAAAGCAGGGAACAAAAGAAATACCAAGTAAATGCAGAAAGCGTGTTTGTAATCGGCACCACTTCAAAGACAAAATAAAGCAGATAAAGGTTGGGTAAGGAAATATTGAATTTTTAGAAACCAGAATAGCATGAAACCATGAGCTAATGTCATAGGGTAGAGGGAAAGCAATAGGATCACTTTGAGTAAATGCCTTTTTAAATTAAATTCTAATGCGATTTAACTTTTAAAAGATAATAACAAAGAATGACAAAATGGATGAAAGAGATTTTGTTCTGTGATAGAGGGTTGTGAAGGCAAAAGGAAGCTTATAACTTTTTTTTAACACAAACCATCAAAGAAATCACTTTATCAATATTACATCTACCCAGTTACACTTTCTTGGGGGGTGGGGCGTAGTTGAGGTAACATCTGGCTGTCTCAGGAGTTATTCCTGGCTCTGCACTCAGAAATCGCTCCTGGCAGTCTTGGGGGACCATTTGGACGCTGATATCAAACTTAGGTCCATCTTGGGTGGGCCACTTGCAAAGTAAATGCCCTACTGCTGTGCTATCATTCTAACCCCACACTTTCTTAAAAAATATATTTATGGGGTAGAGGGAAGGATGGGTAGAAAAATAGTCCAGGTAGCAAGTTGCATTTAGCCTTGCAAGTGTTTATAAAGTTCAATCTCTGGTACTGTGTATTGCCACCCAAATACTACCAGGAGAGATTCCTGAGCAGAGTCAGGTGTAAGCCTCTGAGCACAGCTGGGAATAACCAAAAAAATTCTCTCTTTTTTTTAAATCTGTTTGTTTTGGGGCCACACCTGGCAGTGCTCAGGAGTTATTCTTGGCTCTGCGTTAAAAAAAAAAAGCCTCCTGGCAGACTTGGAGGGACCATATGTGATGCTGGGGATTGAGGTCAGGTTGGCTGCATGCAAGGCAAGTGTTCTACCCACTAGACTACTAATCTGCCCAACAAAAAATATTCTTATTGAATGGGGGATATAACTCAGTTGTATAGTGTTTATCTTGTGTAAGGTCCTGAGTTTGATCCCAACACACACACACACACACACACACACACACACACACACACACACACACACACCAACACACTTACTATAAAAATTCTTGAGGAAATAATTTTGCTATTGTGAATCTATAATTGAATTTGGCCACTTTATAATGATCAGGGAGGGTCAGAGAGAAGATGCCCTTATAAGCAATTGCACAGCAATATTAATTAATTTCTTTTTCATTGTGTGTGTTTGACCACTGGATCAAATTATTTTTCTTGTACATTTAAATAACTAGGTTGTATCTGAATCAGAGTATTTGGTAAGAAATCTACTTTAAATTGAAGGCACTGAAAGAAAAAAATAATGAAAGGATGAAAAAGACGTACCACAAAAATATTAATTAAAAGCTTGAGTGATTGGATTATTGTAAGACAAAATGTTTTTTTTTTAAAGAAAGGAACTAGAAATTTTGTGATTGTGTGCTTTGCTTTCAGGGGATCCAGTTTCAATTCCTCACATTGCATGGTCCCCCATATCCCAGGAGTGATCCCAGCACTGAACCAGACATAGTTTCTGAGCACCATGAGATGTACGCCCCAACACACACACACACACACACACACACACACACACACACAAAGAATTAAATAGAAGTAGTAGAAAAGGAAAATACTGCAAGATAAAGGAGAGTTTGTTCTTCTAGAAGATTTCAACAATTTTTAATAGCAAGCACCATGGAGCGTTAAACCTAGAAAGCAGGAACTGGAGAGATCATAAAGCAAGTAGGCACTTGCCTTGCATGTGATCAAGTAGATTCAATCCCCAGCACTACATTTGATACCCCCCTAAGCATCATGAGGAGTGATCTCTGAGCACAGATCCTAGAGTATGCCCTGAGCATCACCAGGTGTGACCTCAAACCCATAAAATAAAATGATAAAATAAAATAAACTAGAGAGTCTGATATTATAAGTGGGGGTGTGCCTCTCAGGCATTCTGGGCTCAGCAGACACTAGAAATGAATGTACCCGAAAGAAGATGTTCTCCATCTCTCATTTGTTTTCCAGATCTTCATCTGATTCTAGCTGTCCAGAAAAATCATCCCATTGGTTCGGGGCCTTCACTTTAATTCTGAGGCGTTTGGGATTTGGTTTCTCAGAGACAGTAGAAAATGAAATGTAGATGTCAACCTAGAAGAAGAGAAAAAAAAGGAAAGAAATGGAAATGATCTGACTTTAAATCTCAAGAGACTGGATTTCCTTGGAAACGACTAGATCAAAGTTACTGCCATCTGAAGAAGCGGGTGGGAGGTGGAATTAGCTAGAGAGAGAGAGATGAATGCAAAGTGCCACAACTGTTTATCTACCCAAATACAAACCTCGACAAAAAATACATCCCTGGAGCAATGAGACACCTGTCAGATCTATAAGGTGAAAAAGGAAAAAAAATGTATTGAGGAACTGGGAGTGTAGCTCAGTGATAAAGTATAGACCTTACATGCACAAGTCTTGGGTTTGATCCCCAGAACTCTCTCCCCATAGCCACACACACACACACACACACACACACACACACACACACATGCATGAAAGCATGCAAACATTGAATATGTGCTTTCAGACTAGCTAGCCATTGTTAGTGAAGATGTCCAGTGAAAATGTACCTTAAATACTATCATTCCAAGTTTACTCATTATTTGGATATTCCTAGAAAAAGACTACAAGGGAAAAACTCCAAAGTATGCCAAAGCAATGATGGGACTGAGAATGAATAGAAATTTTTTCAAGCTCAGGGTTCATTTTTATCCATGTTCAGATACCAATTTTGCAGTCATAAAAGAAGGTCAAAAGAGGCAGAAGTGGTGTGTTCAGATGTGTTCAGAGACTGAAGTTGAGCTCTGGGTTTTTGTATTCCCAAGAGACAAATGAGAATGGGGGTGGGGGAATGACATAGTAAATGGAGAAGAACTCAAACCCAAAATTTGGCTGAATCTGAGCAGAGGGCTGGTAAAAAAAAAATCCCAAGAGAGTGAGATGGTTTTATTTTATTTTATTTTTATTATATTAAATTATATTTTATTTTATTTTTGGCTTTTGGGCCACACCTGGTGATGCTCAGGGGTTACTCCTAGCTATGTGCTCAGAAATAACTCCTGGCTTGGGGGACCATATGGGACGCTGGGGATAGAACCGCAGTCCATTCTAGGCTAGCTCAGACAAGCCAGTGGTGCTTGTGTCACCACTCCAGCTCCTAGTGAGATGGTTTTAATGAGACCAAAATACATTTATTAAAGACAGAGAGGGGAGAGAGAGACAGAAGAACAAAGGGAGAAAGAGTGAGTGAGAGAGAGAGAAAGAGAGAGACCTCCTGAGCACAGTTTAGGGAGTTTTAGTATGTGGCTGCTTAAGAAGAAAGTTTTGGCTTTCTGTAGATGAATTAAGTCCAAGAATTGGGTAAGCAAGAGACATGGAGCCAGTATGGTAAAGGGGCTGAGTTGTCTCTAAAATGTTCTGAGCCCATCAGGAGTGTGAGATGTATATGGAAGATTTGAAGCTGAGCCCAGGAAGAAAGGGTATGGGCCAGTTCTAAAGCATAGCAGCAGGCCTGAGTGACAGAAAGGCATATAGAGATTCTGGGCACAGTTGACTGTGTCGGCAGCTACTGTCTCTGCGTGTCAAGCATTTCAGATATGAGACTTGAATTAGGCATCTCCTTGTGGGGCTTTCAGATAGATGAATGTGAGATGCTAATCACTGAATGCTGATGATGGGGTTAAGGAAGAAGAACCCCCTCACCATGACCTGGGGACAGTGTCTATGCTTGGTGGAGAAGGCAATGATACACCGCTTGTTTGAACCGCAGCATGACTAGAGCAGATTATGGAACATTGTCTTGTAATGGACAGGTAAGAAGGAGCTCTCAGAACTCATGTTTTCTGTTCTGGGTGCCGTGGCACTGTCTTGATCTGCTAGAGGATGTGCTTCCTCTGACCCTGGCCAACCCCACTGCTGTGTCCCCTGGAAGACAAGATCTTTTCTTGCATCCTCCTACTTCTTAGCTCTGAGTTCCTGGGGGATGATTGTTTTTATTGGTGACCCTACCCTTTGCAAGCTACGCTTGAACTTGGAGTCTGGACCCCCTTTTGGGAGGACAGCAGTCCTTGTCACTTGCTAGTCCTTATGGCCTGCTGAGATCGAGCACTTTGAATGCAGCACCACATCTGTGCCCCAAGAAGAGGACACGAACATCTGTGGGTGACAATCTGCCCATAACAGCCACATAGATTTGAAGCATAATGCAAATCTGTCCCTTCTTATAAGCCCACCTAGAGACAATCAGGCCTACTAGGTGGACTGTCCTTGGTGTCAAGATCAAGTGGAACCCCTCAGGGCTGACTGAAGCAATGTTCCCCTCTTCTGTCACCTTGTCCAGGTTTGTGCTGAATTGCATTTTGGCAGCCTCTGGGGCTATATGAGATTTCAGTGACATCAGTCCTCAGGTCATTTACTTTCGATGGTCCTTTGGTGTTACAGATTTATCTCGAGTTTTGGAAACTTTGCTCTGCTAATAAGCCTAAAGTCTGAACTGACTTTTCACATTTCATTTGTTCATTCATTTTCCCAGAAATTCTTCAAACAACTAATAAGTTTGGGTTTATGCTGAGCCTGGTGAAAGCTCCCTATATTGATTAGGACTCACATAGTTAACCTGACACATTTAAATGGGACCTAAGTGAATTCATATGGCAGACAAAGCAAATGCCAACCATCCATCCTCTGGGCCCTAAGGCATTGTTTCTTACTTTCTCTCCCAGGGAGTATGTGTTGGCCCCTAGGGGGCCCTAGGATTTTCCAAGTGGGGGTGAAGATCACAAAACCAGGGATCATGGCATGAGATAAAGAGGGCCAATATGGTAAGACTGGGGGGAAAGGGACAGAAAAGAGAAGTACATTGAAAAGTTGTAAAAAGCTGGCCTAAAGTACCAAGGTATTCGAGTATCTTCTTTGTTTTTTGTTTGTTTTTGTTTTTGGGTCACATCCAGCAGTGCTCAGGAGTTACTTGTGGCTCTACACTCAGAAATCATTCCTGGCAGGCTCAGGGGACCATATGGGATGCCGGGATTCGAACTACCATCATTCTGCATGTAAGGCAAACGTCCTATCTCCATGCTATCTCTCCTGCCCCTCAAGTATCTTTTTATCACTTTCTTTTTTTTTTTGGTTTTTGGGCCACACCCAGCAATGCTCAGGGGTTACTCCTGGCTATTCGCTCAGAAGTCGCTCCTGGCAGGCACGGGGGACCATATGGGGAACCGGGGGGATCGAACCACAGTCCATCCTAGGTTAGCGCAGGCACCTTACCTCCAGCGCCACCGCCCGGCCCTGGCCCCTCAAGTATCTTTTTAAGTTTTAAGAACCTAGATACATTCCATATTGAAAACCTACAAGAGTAATACTAAAACTGCGTAGTCCACTGGGTACATAGGGAGACTCCAAAGATGGGGCTTTGTACCTGAACAGAATGTGTGTGAGGCAGAGAGACAAAGGAAAACAGGCAGGGATGAGAGACAGAGGTGCTCTCTGTGAGCCACAGTGTGTGGGGACAGAGAGTCCACTCAGTATCTCTCTGGGACTGCATGACACTCTAGGACTGGCTCCTGATGCAAGGCTTGTACGCCCATCCATGAACAAAGATCAGACATCAAATAGTAAGCTGAAAGTTAACTTGGGGTGGGGGTCCACACCCAGCAGCGCTCAGGGGTTATTCGTGGCTCAGAATTCGCTCCTAGAAGGCTCAAAGGACCATATTCAAGGCAATTGAACCAAGGTCCGTCTGGGGTTGGCTGTGTGCAAGGCAAATGCCCTACCACTGTACTATCACTCTGGCCCAAAAGTTAATTTTTTTTTTTTTTTGGTTTTTGGGTCACACCCGGAAGTGCTCAGGGGTTACTCCTGGCTCCATGCTCAGAAATTGCTCCTGGCAGGCACGGGGAACCATATGGGGCACCGGGATTCGAACCGATGACCTTTTGCATGAAAGGCAAACGCCTTGCCTCCATGCTATCTCCCGGGCCCCCCAAAAGTTAATTTTTTGTACCCCAAAATACATTTTACTTGAACATGTGCATCTTACTGTGCTCCCACTAGTATGGGGCCCTGCATTGTCTTTACTATGTTGAGTTGAGTGAATTGGAGAACGGGCTCGATCTCTGAGGAAAATGGTGGGTTAATTACCATCAAGGTAAATGTGTAAGTTTGCATGAATGCTTTCCTTGTCTGCATGTTTTCACCAATGTCGGTTTTTCTAATAAACATTTTTAATCTCAATGTTACAAGTCAACACTTTTGAAAACTATTATGACAAAATTTCCAATAACGTGGGAAAATTGATCTTCTTAGCAAACAGATGTGGACAGGAACTTGACTTTTGGAAGACAAGACGTAAAATAAGTATAGATTGAACTTAAATTTTATGGTAATTGGTATGCAAATATTCCTGAGCGCTCTTCTAATCCATCTAACAAGATGTAATGGTGAGCTTATTGCTTGTCTTCTCAAAGCATCTGTGTCAACAGATTTCCATTTTTTCCCCCCGAAGTTCTTCATTAACTGCTCAGCAAAACCCAGAGCTTCTGCTTCAGTATCTTTTCTAGCCAAGGCTGAATCAGGGAATATGGGTTCATCTATTTCTATGTATCCAACTGGGATCAAAATATTTATGCCCATTGGCTATAGAAGCAATGAGTCCATCCTAAAAGGACTTTTCCATGGTGATGGCCATAGCTGTGGTGTGGGATGCAAGCTGACCAGTCCTCTAGCCTTGATTCTTCCTTTGGTTCCCTTTAGACCTCAGATGCTGGCACTGATAGTGATTCAGATGTTGACTTAATCATCCTGGCTTTGACTCCAGCCCTGGTTTTCATCTCTGGCCTGACCAGTTCCCTGAGGTACACTTTCTTTGAGCTCTCTCTGAACTCTCCACAAATCTGCCCCATCCCTGACAGTTCTTGCAGTTCTCCTTAAAACTCAGTGGAAGTTTTGGGGTGCTAGATAATAGATTTCTCCAAGTACCATTCTCTTTCTTTATTCAAGCTGCCCCACACCCCCCTTCTCATCAGAAGGGCTGTTCAAACTCCAGTGTCGAACCAGAACCAAAGCGTGGGTTGAGTTTGTCTGAGTCTTGTATGTAAGTCTCACCTCACCAAACTAATGTGCGTTCTTTGAAGGCAAGCACCATTTTGTCTTCTTGCATCTTTAGTCTTTCCTGGGCACAGAACTGGGCACATGGGAGCAGAGGAGTCTACAGCAGAGAAGCACTATCAGGTGATCAATGATTATTAGATAATGGCTAACCCTAACCAGGTCTGTGGGTTTGGGCTGGGTGGCACCACTTTCTTCTCAGCCTCACACCACCCTGCAAGGGAGTTTCTGTCTTGGGCACGGAGCCTGTGCTGCCCAGGCGTGTAAATTAAGGGATAATAGAGCTGCAGAAGCATAAGCCTTCAATGATGGGGAATGTGTTTGTCTGCTAAGAAGCAATTTCAGCGAAAATTAACTCCATTTCAACGGAAAGAGTGAGGCTTGGCATAAGCTGGCCAATCCCAGAGGACAATAAAATTACTTCGTCAAAGCTCTGCTTGCTTAAATTAACCAAGCGAGCACTCCAGGATTCTGGCTAGATACAGCAAGTAACTAGGTTTTAATGAACAGAAATAGCTTCTTGAATAAATAAGAAAAATATACCACAGCACAAATACCCATGGTGTCTCTCTCAAAGGTAACCTTCCTCCAAGGATACGGTGGTTAGGGAGTGCCCTCCTACACAGCTGTCTACACTGTTGACACTACCATATGTCCCCAAGATATGTGCTTGGCCAATGTCCTGTCTACACTGGTTTTGTCCTTAAAGTCTATCTTCTTGGGTAGCAATGTCCTGTCTATACTGACTTTGCTCTCAAGGACTATTCTTGGTTATGGCTTCTTCAATAACAAATCACTACTTTTATTTAAGATTGTGATCTCAGGTTCTAGGGAGCCTGGGATGCCCACCTTGTCCTCCAGGACAATCTTCTTGGCCAACCACATGAAGAATAACTATCTATCTTTGTCCTGTCTTTTACCTTTTGTCATGGATCATGACTTGGTGGATCATTTGTATACTAGATAACCATCCTATGGGTTGTGCAGTCTAGTTCTATGACTTGGGCCACAGATTCCTAAAAGCTAGGACACACTCATCATACCCTTGGCAAATATGTCCCTCCCAATTCTGTCTGGGGGAATGATTTGTTTTGGTTGGAGACAAATGTGCTCAGAGCTGCTTTTACATGTGACCATTTTTTCCTGATTATGCATCCATATCAGGCAGAGTGTCAGGTATTATGGAAGAGAAACTAGTCAGGATAAAGGTATTTGCATATTCTGGTTAACCATAGCTGTTCTCCATGTCCTATAAATATATAGGGTCTATATTCCCACCTTTCTTCAGTCAATGTAGAACTTGGAGAAGTGAGAAGTCTGAGAGAAAGAATGAGTTTGCAGATTATTCTAATCCTTTCAGGCATTCTGCACCTCAATATCTTTCCCTCCCTGTCTTCCAGGTGCTCTTCAGACTCGTTCTCTATTAAACCACCTACAAAACCCTTTCAGCCTCTGCATATGATGCTCAAGTGTTATCAGTAGAAAAGATTGACCAGAAACATAGTTCAGGGATTAAGGTACTTGTTTTGCATGTGCCTGACCCTAGTTTGATCCCCACAAATCATATGGTCCCCTGAGTACCCAGCATTGATCCCTGAGCACAGAGTCAAGTGTAAGCCTGAGCACAGCTGGGTGTGGCTCCCAAACAAACAAACAAATAACAAAACAACAAGAAAGAGGAACTCTGCCTTCATGTTTCAAGCCTTCCTTCCTGGTGCAAACTCAGGAGGCTCTTCAATACTTGTTCAAGTTCTTTTCAGGATGCAGAGGCAACTTTTCTGCCTTCTACAGAGAGGTCTGGGACAGATCCTCAGTGTCCCTAAATTCTCACCAACCCTGGCCAAACACTGAGTGAGAGTGGGGGGAGAGCAATACAGGGTCCCAGTCTGGAGATCAATACAGGGTCCCCTGCCTTGCAGGTTCCAGGGTGATGGTGCTGCATTCTCCACTCAGAGAACTAGCTGCTAACAGTGCTGCCCCGGTAATCAATCTTGCTTGCCACTAAGCAATTCAGTGGCAGGTAGATTTAGTGCAGAAAGGCATTGCATTTTCCTGTGCTCCCCACCCTGAGCACAAATATGACCTTGATGTGGCTGTGTTTCTTCCTCAGCAGACAATATGCTGCAGGGAGTCCAAGAGGCTGAAGTCAACCCCCAGCCTGCAGCCCACCCCAAGCCAGACCTGCAAACCCACCTACCAGGCTATTCTGCATGAAGAAAAATCTCCTGGAGTGTCTCAAATATATAAACAACACATCACATTAATAAGAAGAGATAAGCAACCAAATAGGAAAGTGGCCAAAGGATATGAATTCACTGAAGAGGAAATAGATAGGCCAACTGACAGAGGAGAAGTGCTAAGCCTTCCTGGGAATCAGGGAAATGCAAATTAAATCAATCACCAGATACTATCTCATTTGCTCACCTTTAATTGGCAAAAATGGATCGGATGTGATCGTGCACCGTTGAGGCAGGTGGAGGGAAGTGGGTTGTTGGCATGTCCTGTGGTAAGTTGTGTGTCTCAGGACCTTGCTTTCTGGTTCAGGGTGACAGGCCCTCGAGAGTCCTGTCAGGCAGGTGTGTGGAAAAAGGCAGATGGAGCACAATATGCAGAGGTTGGAAGCAGCCAGAAGCCCAGAACCATGGAAGGGCTAACCAAGGTGATCTGTCTCATGGACCAGCATATTGGGTCACAGTGAAACTGCACCTAATCTGCATGGATGACATGGAAAAGGATTTGTAACAGTCTGGAAGGCAGCCTTACCCACTCCGAAGGAAGCAACCATTCCTTTGGGGGTGTGCACAGGAGTGAGAGGTGGGTCACGGTGGAGTTGGGGCTTAACTGGAATCTTGATGGCTTTCTGCTAGTGCAGTGAGGCGTTTCTTGTGTGATTAGGGAGACAAGTGAAAGTCAGTCTGGAGGGATAGGAGCTTTGCTTCCCACTCTTCTCCAGCCCTCCACTTTGCCTGCCTGCTCTCCTGCACCTACCAGGCAGCAGTGGGCCAGTCTGTCTGCCCATGAACCCAGGAAGCTTCTGAGTTTTTCTAAGATGCCCCAGGCCCATCTTCTAATATTCCTTTTTATTTTTAGCCCTGTCAGCTCCTCACCATGACCCTGAAAAACCAAATGACAAAGAGGAGGCTCCAGGCCAGTTTTCTCCAGGCCAGAATTGCAGCTAACACTTGTGATTGGCATGCCTGCTCACAGGTGGTCTTGCCCTCCACTACTGGGGAACATGCCTGTTGGATTACTGGTTTCTACACTACTCAGTATTCATTCTCCACCCCCAGGAAGTAATCTGGTGTTGGATTACTGGGTCCCTCGTTAATTAGTATTTGTTCTCCACCCTACGTTGTGGTCTTGTTCTTGCTAATAAAACCTTGGGTTTCAGGAAGGCGGGGTATTCTTTCTCTGGTCTTCTTCCACTAAACTGCCTTTCTTCTTAGGAGCTGAAGGCTTGTGCGCTGGAATTCTGGCTTGAGTGTTGGAATTTCTGAACCTGTTCTTACTCTCTTTCACTGTGTGAATTATTTCCTGCATCA
>PVKC010014099.1:0-14563 GCA_004027635.1 Crocidura indochinensis
AAAAACAACAGCATACAAACCTGACTTACTCAAACTATCCAAGGAAATGCAAGACCAATGTTCACATTAGTGTTTGTGACTTTGTCAGTCATTGTCAGGATATAATTTTCTCTACATTGTAAGGCAAATTTTATAGAATTTAACGTTATCGATAAATAATATTGTTCTAAAGTTTTTGTTTTATTAGTTGTGTTATTTGTATCCTGCCGACCTATGTGGAAACTTGCATGCAGAATATTATCAATAAAAACTCATTGAAACTAAAAAAAAAATTTCTCTAATTTTATTGGCCTTATAAAAATATTTATAATTGAATATGATATATTTTTAATGTTCATCTGTCTTTCAGGTCTATAAAAATATAATTTATGCAATCCTGTTTTATTAGTTCCCTTTTAGTTGTACCTCTATAAATGAAATGCAACATACTCAAATTGAGTTATTTATAGTTATTTATTACAGAGTTCAACATATGGTTTAATATTAGTCTATATATGACTTGAAGTTTTTGGAATGGATAATTCATGTAATATTTTAATAGCCTGGAGTACACTTCTGGTGAATTACTATTCAGTCTTGTGAAATGGTTCAAATCTTGGATTTTACATTTTGATGTTGTTTGGATCCAAGCTGTATTGATAACCAGTAGAAATAGAGATTAAATTTAGGATTTCTTCATACATGCAGAAAAAGCCCTCAAGCCTTTCAAGGACCCCTTAAATTTATTAATAATATCCAAATTTGATATTAATTCAAAAAGATAGATGCACACATACATCCATTCTGGTTCAATTGCCAGAATGTTAAAATACCCCAATATATAATGACAGATAATGAATCAAGAAATTATGGTATATATACACAATTTTAAAAAACGTAGGAATCAGGTCCAGAGTGGTGGCACAAGTGGTAAGGTATTTGTCTTGTACGTGGTAACCTAGGACAGACCACAGTTCGATCCCCTGGCATCCCATATGGCCCTCCAAGCCAGGAGCAATTTCTGAGGGCATGGAACTAGATGATATCATCTTAAGTAAAATAATTTAGGAGAATGATAAATATTGTGGCATATTGAGAGACAAATACAGGTGATACATAGTATAAAAATGAGAAAACCTTGATCTTTGATCATTAAACTCAAATTATCAAGCAGTGGATGGAGAGTTACAAGGATTGAATAAATGAATTAGATATGAAACAGGACAGTGGTAAAGAAAAACCTTAGGTGATTTAGTGCGGATGGGGCTCACAGGCCTTGTATATCACTACTGCAAACAGGAGCACTTTGGAGCTCACCACTAAGAGTGGTGAGTGCAGTTAGAGAAATGACTACACTGACAACTATCATAACAATGTGAATGAATGAGGGAAGTGGAAAGCCTGTCTCGAGTTCAGGTGAGGGTGGGGTGAGTAGGAGAGAGATTTGGGACATTGGTGGTGGGAATGTTGCACTGGTGAAGGAGGGTATTCTTTATATGACTGAAATCGAACTACAATCATGTTTGTAATCAAGGTGTTTAAATACAGATTAAAATTAAAATTAAAAAATGAAAAATATTAAAAATGTTTGATAAACTGTAAAAATTCATTACTTGTGTAGGAGTGGTAGCGCAGCAGTGGGGCATTGACCTTGTATGTGGCTGTCCTAGAAGGGACTGCATTTTGATCCCCAGCATTCTATATGGTCCCCCCAGCCAGGAAAAATTTCTGAGCACATAGCCAGGAGAAACCCCTGAGTGTCACCAGATGTGGCCCAAAAATCAAAAAGTAAAAATGAAAATAAATTCATTACTTAAAAAAAAAAGACTCAAATGCTTTAAAAGCACAATAGGATATTATGGGGAGTGGGGATGAATATTTTCTAAAGCAGTATGTTACATGTTTCATAAAATTTGTATAGGTGTTATTTGTGATACTTGATGTATATAAATTTACATAAAAACATAATGTGTATGGGAAGAGATATGTGATTTAAACAAAATAAAAAGAGAAAAATGATTGTTGAAATTTAATGATGGATGGGGTCAGAGAGATAGCGCAGCAGTAGGGTGTTTGCTTTGTATGCAGTCGACCCAGGATGGATAGTGGTTTGAACACTGGCACAGTATGTGTTCCCCTGAGTCATCCAGGAGCGGTTTCTGTGTGCAGAATCAGAAGTTATTCCTGAGAGCCACCAGTGTAATCCAAAACCCAAAACAAAAAATTGATGATGGATATCTAAGAGACATATGCTATTTGATTTGTTTTACTATATTTTAAAAATAATATATACATTATAATATATTATAAATTAAATGGTAGATGCAAAAGAGAATAAAAGCTTACATTTTTATTTAATGTTATATGATCAGAAATTTATTAGAATATCATAAAGTATGTTTCTTTTTTGAAATCTTATTTTTTAAATATTTTTCTTTAGGAAAATGATTTGTTTACTTTTAATACTATACTTTTGAAATTGTTCATGTTGTAATTTAAATATTAAAATGTACACCACCCTTTATTCATTTTAAGGCTCTTTTACAATTAAAATATCTTCTGTTGTATGTAGTAGTTTTGCAGCTCATCTTTCATCTCACTAATTTGTCATTGGCAGCTACTTTTCTACTGGTGAGGCTTTCCAGTGAGTGTTTCAAATCACCTACCAAGATTTTCAGACTTGTTATTTCAGTTTGAAGTTTTCTTCTTTCTACTCTCACATTCTCTTGAGTCTTCTTTGATGTTCCTTCAGCTTGTTCCATGGTTACTTTGATTTATTTGAACAGACTCCACTTTTCTCAAAAGTCCTTTTTATAAAGGCTATAGAGGTGGCTGACGTTGGTTGAGTCCTCAGAACTATCTTCATTTACTATGTGTGATTGGGTTCTGTGTTGCTTTCCCGTGGTGACCTTTGCAAAGTGTGGTGGTTCTCTTTTCCTTTTTTTAAATCAATATTTTTATTTAAACGCCTTCATTACATGATTGTGATTGGGTTTCAGTCATGTAAAGAACACCCCTCCTACACCAGGGCAACATTCCCATCACCAATGCCCCAAATCTCCTTCCTCCCCACCCCACCCTCACCTATACTCTTAGACATTCTTTCTACTTCCCTCATTCATTTAGATTGTTATGATAATTCTCAATGTAGTTATTTCTCTAACTGCACTCATCACTCTTCGTGGTGAGCTTTCTAATGTGTCGTAGTGGGCTCCTTGCCTAGGAGGAATGTGAAGCCACAGAGCCAATACATCGCACTGCCTCTTCACTGCCTGATTAGCCATCTCATAGCCACTCTACTGCAGGGCCCTCTTGTTAGACTTTGCCTTAGTTCACTCTCTCATCGCTAAAATCTGTCTTTTGGGCTGATGTGCCCAGGCCACCCAATAAGTCATAATCCTGCTGCTCAGAGCCAGGCTGTAGGAGAAAGTAAGGGCAACACTCACAGATAGTCTCCTAGCAATGGCAGCTCCATTTCCTGGCCACTCACCATTGTTAGCACTCTAGTAGCATTGTTACTGGCATGGCTTAATTGGCCTTCTCCTGATGCAAGGAAGGCTCCTCCCCTCTACATTAATATCCATGGCCCACGCTTGGCCACACTGATGGTCCATGCCAAGTTCCACAATTCCCATTCCGCCTGCTAGTTCTACAATTGCCAGCCCTGCTGCAAAGCCAATTTGGAGCACAGAGGCATCAGTTGCTGCTTTCTTGCTCAGCCTTAGTTCTTTAGGACCATTCTGCAGTCTTTGTTGTTGTTCAGAGATCTCCCACCTCCCTACTCCTGTGTTTAATGTTCCATTTTGTGATCTGCCTTTGATTTTTCTCCAGGTGTATAGACTGTTGCTGGGCCCAGGGATTTGGGGAATTTAACACTCGGGTCATTCAGAAACGAATTGCTCTAGGTCTCTTCAGGCTCCTCTCACTGCTACTGTTTTCTCTTCGCCTCTTTCTTTCCCTGCTCAAATGTTCCAAGTGTGTATTGTCTTACTATTTACTTAAAGTAGCTGTTTGCATGATTTTTTAATGACATAATATGATTGGTTGTTTTAAGATCACTCTCAGAAAATAAAATTGCAAATACTATGTGAAGCTAACATATTTTTCAGCCAAATTGATGGCACAAATAACATAGAGCAAAAGTCATTCTACATGTATAAGGAAGGGCTTCTTAAACAATATTGATTGGTGTTTACCTCTACAAATTTAACTTAATGCACCTCCAAATTTTCTAAAAGTTTAATTTCTAAGTTTCACAGTGCTAGTAAAAATAAGTTATTTTCAATATCATTCTACTTAATAATTGCAATATCAAACATTGACTTAGAGATTTAAAATGTTTTTAACTTCTTTAGATATATTGAGTTTTATATTATAACATAATCAACAGGATATAATGGCTTGTTCTTTCATTATTATATCTTAAAGTAATTTATTTATTTAAGTACTGTGGTTACAGAAGTTTTCATAGCTGGTTCTGTCATAAAATGTACACTGCTCTTTCACCGGTGAATATTCCTGCCACCAATCTCCTCTATTTCTACAACCCCAATTACCCCCTGCCTGTCTCTGGTACAGGTATTCTGCTTCATTGTCATGGTAGTTGTCAGTACGGTTAGTGCTCTAACTGTACGCACGGCTCATTGTGGTAAGCTTCTTTTCATATCATGTGCTGAATTTTTGAGTAAGGAAATTTGTAATCGGGCAAGCTGCTATGCATCTGCTTTGCTTCATTAACTGACTGAAATGGAAAACAGAGATGATATTCTAATGAAAATTGGGGTTTTAAACCAAATCATAGAGTACCATAGCACGAGAAAAAAATCTTTAAATATTTAAAACTGCATTTCTTGTGCTATGATTTTTTAAATAAAAATTGAGAAAAAAAATTGAGTGCTTGGATGATACGTCCATCAGTTTTATATATCTCATGCTTTGCACATCGAAGGGCCAGGTTCCATCCTGGTTATCAATGTACTTCCTGAATACTGAAACATTAGTAGCTTTTGATTACTATTTGGTGTGGCTTTAAAGTAAAAAAAAAAAGAAGCAAACAAACAGAAACAAGACAAACAAAACAACACCAACCAGAGAAGAAATCTAACAGTAGCTCAGGAAAAAAAAATGAGAGCTAAATGTATTAAAAATGTTTCTGTTAAATACGAAAATATTCTTGAAACAATTATATTGGCATCATTTATTATGGGTTTAATTCCAATTTTTGGTAAAATTTTGAGCACGAGAAGACTGCTGAGATATATAGTTAAAAATAGACTGTCAGTGGCTTCTTTGGTCCCACCTAACTTAATAGCACTACACAAGTTAAAAGAAAAATGTTCATTTTTTTAACCTACCTGTCAACTTATCCAGTTGTGAAATAATTATAAATATACATTATAAAGATCTAATTTTTATTTCTTCATATTTTTTCAAGAAAAATCCTCCCTAATCACATATTAAATGGCTTGAAAATGTTATTTGTGATTCTGTATAATGTGTTCTGGTCTAAACACTACATACTTTGCTATTTTGGCATATTTAGTCACTTACTATATGAAATGAGATAGCTCAGTTGTACATTCTAAAATGATTTATTTTATTAATTCTGCCTGGTTTTTCTTTTGCACTAATTTATTAAACTTAACTCTCAGCATGGTGATCGTTTGCTCTATTATATTTCTCATTACCCAAGCTTTTCTCATTTCATTGTTGTTAAATGAAATCAAAGTAAAAAAAAAAACTTCAGTTATACATTATTTCATTATTAGCTCTATATTGAACATAAAGTATTTGTATAAAACATATTTGTATTAGTTATGGAAATTGAGTCATTCCTGACATTTGATTGTTACAGTAAAGTCAATTAAACAAAAAATGAGAAATTATGTATAAGAGTTTTAGTCTTTTGTGCCCTTCAAATTTACTTTAACAAATGCACATATCTGCATTCTTGTTCAAGGAACACTATAAATCCCCCATCAGAAATCACACAAAGGGTCATTTGATTAAAACAAAAATATCCAATCATCCAGTTAATTCCAAGGAATTGTCTAGCAGAAATGGGGGAGTAGTAGAAAAGTAGTGTACAATGTCAATTATTTCATGATCCATATCTCATTTAAATATTTGATAATAACTATTATATAAAACCCAATTTTGGGCACTGTTAGACTCATCCCACTAATATTCATTTGGAATATCCCCTGAAACTCCATAATAAAAGGAACATTAATATCTTCACTCCAGTTTAACCAAAAAGGTAGTATAGGGATTACGGCACTTGCCTTAACACTGACCCCATTTGGAACTTCAGAAAAATAAAAGTAATTAAAATTTAAATAAAAAATCTTCACTTCAAAAGAGAAAGAGATATCACAGGAGCTAAGTATGTTAAAAGTCAGGTCATAGACAGGTATGATTCAGACTCCCAAAAATACCATGGCCATAACAACAATTTTATTTCAAAGATGAAAAAAATAAAGCAAGAGAAATTTATTATTCATAGAACATATTTTGAGTGTCCAATTCAGGATCTGTATTCAGTCAGACTGGATGGAGAATTATTACCTTTATTTTGTATGAAATTTTCAAGGGGAAAAGATATGCAATGATTATGTGGTCTATCTAGGGAAATTGTGATTCCAATATTTTAAATCATAGTCAGCATTACTTTTACCCTAAAACCAGTAATTATTAAACTAGCTTTCTCCATTACAAAATCAAAACCTCATGAATTGAAATAAAACAAAAGATTTACTTCACACAGCATAATAATTCTCATATTATGCTGACTGAAATGAATCAGAAGTAGAGGGATACACATAAAATAATCTCACTCATTTGTGGTATGTAAGAAAAATGAAAGATAGTATGGTAATAATATCTGTGTATAATAGATATGAGGACCAGGTGGATCAGTCTATGGTACGACGATTATCAAAAAAGTGGTGAATGCAATTAGGGTAGAGAAGGTTCTAGTGTGACAAGGATACTTACTTGGAACTGATCATTCTGGATAAGAGCTGGGTGCTGAAAGATGATAAATTCTATCCATTGTACCACTTCATTGACTATAGTGCAAACCACATTGTCAAAAAGTGAGAGAGAGACAGAGAGAGAGGAAAAGAGAGAGACAGGGAGACAGACACAGAGACAGACAGACAGACAGGCAGGCAGAGAGACAGAGAGAGACAGAGAAGCAAAATGTTTGTCTCAGAGGCAGGTGGGAAGGTTGTGGGTGATGGAAGGGAAAATTGGGACATTGGTGGTGGAAAACATGCATTGTGGAAGGGTGTCGTACATTCTATAACCAAAACTCAATCATAAACTATTTTGTCACCAAGGTCTGTAAATAGAGTAATTTTTTTTAAAAGAAAGGATCTGACATGACTATCTTTTGGTGACTCTGGGCACTGTACAGATGACACGTAGAAGTGCATGGTGCTACTTCATGATAGTGTAGTCCCTTTTCACACCATGGGGGATCAAGCTGTGCTTTGATTCTGTGTCTTAAGATTTTTACATATTCTGAACAAAGACTGAGGAGACAAACCCAGCACAAAACAATTTAAAAGATGTGGAAACAAAAAAAATGAAGAAAGGAGAAATAAATATAGTTCAATGGTGATATCACAGGCAATTAAAGTGAAATATGAAGCCATACTGCAACCATAATTTGAATAAAACATGTTGCTATAGTTTATGTGACTGACATATAACAAAAAACAAGATAATTTTTCAATGATAAATCAGTAGTACAACAGAACAAAATAGTAAACATTAAAGAAAAAATCTATTTGATTTGTTCCATAAGATGAAAGGGAACTAAAGGGGGCCAGGCGGTGGTGCTGGAGGTAAGGTGACTGCGCTAACCTAGGATGGACCGCGGTTCGATCCCCCGGTTCCCCATATGGTCCCCCGTGCCTGCCAGGAGCGACTTCTGAGCGAATAGCCAGGAGTATCCCCTGAGCATCACCGGGTGTGGCCCAAAAAAAAAACAAACAAAAAAAAAAGATGAAAGGGAACAATATATAATCAAAATCTTATTGGAGTCTTTGTTTAATTTAAATAATCAATATAGTAAAATGTGCTGATTACTTTCTATGCTGTACTTAACTTAACTTCTTATGAGTGTAGAATAAGATATTCCAAAGCACAATATTAAAATGAACAAATAGTCTTAAATACAATGAATTTGTATTTTTCTATAACATAGTTCGAGTTCTTTGAATTACTTTTTAATATGAAGTTTAAGAAATAGTTTTATTATAAATTTCTCTTTGGAATAAAATAACTAATTGCACAAAGGTCATACCATCACTACCAAGATAGGAAGTTTGAAATAGTGAAACCAAATTACACCAACATCTCATGGACCAATATAAATTCCCCATATTTCAGAAATTATTCTTCATCAATTTACATTAAAAATTACAATAACTGTTATATAGGGATTATTCCTTAGACTAAGTCAGTTTTGTGGTTAGATATTCTTTAGTCTTAGCCAGTTTTGTGGTCCTGGGTAAGGTCATTATTTAAGTCTCCTCTAGGACTACAAGATTAATACCCTCCTTCTTTCCAGAAGTCTCCAAGGGGAGATGGTGCCCGACCTGTGCTCAGAGCATTTGTCTGCCCTTTTCTTCTCTCTTACTTCTTTATAAATTGCCAATTCTCTATTCATTTTAAGCAACTACTTGAATCAATTACTATTTTTTTTCTGTTCTGATAACCATATCATCCAAAATGCCTCAGCATAGTCCATTCTTAACACTAATTTGATTATTACACATCATTTTCTCTGCAGTGCGAAATTGGGGTTCAAAATCCATTATTCTATTCACTCCTTTCCATGACTCAAAGAAAACTATCTTCATTGTGTCCTTTGTGAAGGTTGAAATCTACAACCGAGTTGCTTGTACCTATTTATAAATCCATATATTTAAGAATGTATTATATTTTGATATGAAAAGAGCTACATAGTCAATGCTTTATATATAGCTATATAGTAAAGCATAATGTACTATTGATTTCATTACTAATTTATAAATAATATTTATATTTTAAATTTATATATGTATATTTAGGTCTGTTTTTATTTTCTGCCACAGTCTTCTCTATTGCAGGATAGTAAAGCACTATTCAGTATACAAATATAATTTATAGTATAATGATGAAGCCATAGAGTTTATTTTTTAAGAGATATTACTTTCTCAGCATTGACTTAGTTGCTATTACATAAGCAAGGGAAATAAGAGACTTAAAACATTATGGCATTTATCATCTTGTTGAGAAAGTATAAATTTTTCCACAAGCTAATAATTTATACTTGTTCTAAATATAGATAAGCATCAGGTTTACCAGAAAATTTTCTTAAATACAGATGCCTTCTCTATTAAAGAAGACTAGTGAGAATTTCTTGGGGTGGAAACTTAGGAATTTAGGAAACTTAGGAAGGGGACAGCAGGAGCTGGAGTGATAGCACAGGGTTAGGGCATTTGCCTTGTTCAAACCCGGATTCTCCAAAGCCAGGGGTGATTTCAGAGTGCATAGCCCGGAGTAACTCCTGAGCATCAAAGGTTATGGCCAAAAACAACAACAAAACAACAAAAAAGAACAAATTAAAAAAAGGGGGGACAACAGTGTGACTTGCAAGAGGTTTGGCTTTATTCTCAACAGCTCTTTTATTATGATACAAAAAAAAAGGGTTCCAAATATTCAATCACGCATCCATATCATAATACAAAAATGTGTTCCAAATATTGAATCACATATCCAGATATTAATAAAATATCTGTCAGGATCTTGCCCTGAGCTAGTCTGATAGCACTTCTGATTTCTCTTAATAGATCAAGCTTTACCTGATTTCTGGCCATTCAGTTTTCTTGAGTACCTTGCCATATTTGTGGAGAGGATTCAGGGTCTAAGATTGGAATTATCTGGTCAGTTTGAAATATTCCAACATCTCTTTGGCAATTGGAAATTATAACCCATTCAAAATTGGGGCTGAGAGGCTGAAGCGGTGGCACAGTGGTAGGGCGTTAACCTTGCACATGACTGACTTAGAAGGATTGAGTTTTGATCCCTTGGTGTCCTATATGGTCCCCCAAGCCAGGATCGATTTCTGAGCACTTAGAGAGAAGTAACCTCTGAGAGTCACCAGGTGTGGTCCCCAAACAAACAAAAAAATTGGGCTGAAAGAAAGAAATTGAATAAACTAAGTTCTCTACTATTACCAATTCAATTCCCAGATATAAACTACCTATACTTTTTTTAATCTAGCTTTATTTGCAAATGGCCATTCTTTTCTTCGTACCAAAAAGCAAAAAATATCAACTTCTTTGTGCTGCTTTGCTTTAACAAACTGGGCTAGAATGATGGGTAGTATTTATGCACAATTCATGTATAAACTAATCACTGAAAAAGTTATGAATCTTTGTACAATCACAGATAGGTTCTCTTAAGCTCTGCAATATGCCTTTAAGAAGTTTGTTAAAAAATTGGGGCCCGGCGGTGGCGTTGGAGGTTAGGTGCCTGCCTTTCCTGCGCTAGCCTAGGATGATCCCCTGGTTCCCATATGGTCCCCCAGGCCAGGAGCGACTTCTGAGCGCATAGCCAGGAGTAACCCCTGAACGCTGCTGGCTGTGGCCCCCCTAAAAAAATTTTGTTAAAAAATTAATTAACCCCAAAACGTCAAATTTTAGGCTATTTTCATTATAATAGTTCAAATGAATTTTAGAACTAACCCTGAATTCTTATAAAATTACATAATTTCTTAAAATCACTTGGCATCTAGAGGCCAACACTCATATGTAACACTCAGAATCACTCATAAATATCTCATTTGTTTGAGTATATATAAATAAAAATATATTTATTGTGTATCACATGATCTCAATCCACTCTTTAAGGTGAGTGATTAGAAAAAAAAACCTTTATTTAAATCCATATTGGAGTCAAAACTTAATCCATATAAAAGTCAATTTGCAATTTGAGAGCCCCAAATCCTGAGTACCCAAAATACTGAGAACCCAAAAGTTTTATCCTTCTGAGGTTTCCTGCTTAAAAGTGTCATTGTTGGTTTGATTTACAATCAATTTTTCCATCACATCTTTAAAAAAGTGGGGCCGGGCGGTGGCGCTGGAGATAAGGTGCCTGCGCTAACCTAGGACGGATATCGGTTCGATCCCCCGGTTCCCTATATGGTCCCCCGTGCCTGCCAGGAGCGACTTCTGAGCGAATAGCCAGGAGTAACCCCTGAGCGTCACCGGGTGTGCCCCCCCCAAAGAAAAACAAAAAACAAAAAACAAAAAAAATAATAGCTATTTCTTTGTATCATTAAAAACAAAGGCTTCAGTGGCCAGAGTTATAGCAGTGTGTAAGGTGTTTGCCTTGCATGGCTGACCTGGGTTTGATCCCGGGCATCCCAAATGGACCCCTATGCCTTCAAGAAGTAATTTCTGAGTGTAAACCAGGAGTAACCACTAAGTAGCTCTGTGTATGTTTTCCAAAATGAAGACCTGTAAGTTACTTTATCCTAAAATGTACTTAAAATACAGCTAAATACTCAGACTGCCTAAAATGAAAATAAGTGTGACTGTTAAAGATTTAATATATATCAACTATATATTTTATTATAATTTAATATGCTATATTATTTTATATTAACTATAAATAATGTGAGGGAAGTAACTTTTGTTTATTATTGCCCTAAATGTTGGTCTTCTAAAAAAGAAGTATTACCAAAACATTTTTTTATAAAAATCTGTAAAGTCCTCAGTTATAGAGGTACTAATTTAGCCTATTACTCTTTCATTCCTAAGTGTGGATCAGATTTATTTTATTTTATTTTGGTTTTTGGGCCACACCTGGTGATGCTCAGGAGTTACTACTGGCTATGCGCTCAGAAATCATTCCTGGCTTGGAGGAGCATATGGGATGCCTGTGGATCAATCAAACTGCGTCTGTCCTAGGTTAGTGTGTGCAAGGCAAATGCCCTACCACTTGCGCCACCACTCTGGCCCCTGGTTCCCATTTTTTAATCCTCTGATAGAACTCTAGTCTCCCAACTTACATCCCAGATAGCAGGTGGAATTATAGCATTTTGTTGCAGGGGTCAGGGGGAGATATAGAGTGGCATTCAAGCAGTGCTCGGGAGGCCTATGGGCCTTGCCAACAATGCTTGGTCAACTGGATCAAGCTATTCAAGGTCCCTAGGATATAATGATTCTTGGATTCTGCACTTTCAGGAATAGCCAGGCCACTTAGGGATGCTGATAATCTTTAGGCTTAAGGACTGTATGATATCAGGAACCAAAACCATGTACTACATTTGTACTACCTCACTATCTAAAAAGTGTATAAACTAGTGTGGGGGGATTATGGTAAGTGTCTCACTAAAACATTTATTAAATTAACTCCTTAAGTACAATTGTTTAATTCTATCATTAGCATTAATAATAGAGAAAGGTATGGATTGAATCTAGAATGTCATGTGCCTAAATCATTATATTTTTAATAAAAAGAACAAGGTTAAATACATGTTAGTGCAAACTACCATTTATGTTGCTAAAGTATAATGTAATAGTACAAGTTTATGCAAAAAAACTTACTTTAATTTTATATTTATTTTTATATTTAAGGTATACAGTGACCTTGAATTAGGGCAATTCTCACCACCTGTGTTGACCTTCCTCCATCACTGTTCCCAGAATGCACTCATACCTCCTACTTAGCCTGCTGGACTGCTAGTACAAAAGGCCCCTTTTGCATATAGCTTGTTGTCCTTTGGGTCTCTTGATTCTTTTGTCATTGAATTTGGATTGACTATTTAGTTTGACCTCCCTCCACCCCTGTTTCCAGCATGCATCCCTGAGCCCCTTGGTTGGTTTAACAGGTCCTTTTTATGTACAGCTTGTTGTCCTTTTGACTCTATTGTTGTTGACTTTGGGTGGGTATTTAAATTTGGTCTTTTTCTTTCCCACTCAATGCTCATGAGACTGCTTTGCCCCTGATACTATTCATTTTTTTTTATCAATTTGTAGGAAGAAATAGAAATATGAGGCAGAACTAGATGATTCATGTTCTATGGTTTGTTAAAAAATAATAAAGCAGGTGGGAGCCCCTGTCTAGATGCAATAAATATAAATTTAAAGGGAAAAAAGGCAAGACAAAGAAAAAAGTAAGGGCTGCTGTGGAAAGGTTTTTGTTTTTGTTGTTGTTGTTGTTGTTGCATAGGTACTGTAACTTTTAGGGAAATTAGAAAAGAAATTCTTTTGGCCTAAGAGAGGAAGGAAGCATTGAAGCATACTTTCATGAGAGTAAGTAACTACAGGTTCTGAATATATTAATTGTTGGACCCCAAGGTCTTTCTTTATGGTGCCAGGAAATGCTCTATTCATTTATGGTCGCCAAAGTCAGTTCTCTTTAATTAGAGATCTTGGTTTTTACACAGATCCTAAGATAAAGTCTAGAATAGGGTCTTTCTTTATGGTTCCAGATTTTCTGCTCAGTCATGGTTGTTGTAGTCTGTCTTCTGTACTAGAAGTTGTAGTACAATCTTCTGTTGTAGTCAGTTTTTCTGTAGTCTTGCCTACCCTGGGCAACTTGGTATGAGAATGATATTAGGAACTCACCCAGGGGTGGGGGGGTTTATGTTTTACTTCTGCTGCAGGGATCTGTTCCAGTCCTAAATTTGGGATCTGGGGTTTGGGGGTGCATGTTCAATGTTCCATCACATTAGGTCTAAGTCGAGTCCCCATGACATATGATCGGGGTGGAAGATGCCCTTTAACCATATTACATTTTATATCTGGTAAAATATATTTAATACATATAAGTAGATTGATTGCTGCTATAGTAATTATCTGTGATAAAAATTATGAACAAATATGATATAGTGTCAAAGAGAAGTTCTATCACACTTTATTATTAGTTTTTTTGCAAACTCTCAAACCCTTCACGCATCCACTCTAAAAATCTTCATGCCCTAGGATTTTAAAGAGTGTTGTTTAAAATTACTATAAAGAACAGACCTTTGTGCCAATATATATGTTATTATAATTACTCCAGAAAAGTTCCTCAGGGTTGCAAACTGCCTGAAGTTCCATTAATCTGGGTGAGGCTAAATTAAACATAAGAGAGTTCAGCTGTGTTTGTTTTTAATTTGCAGAGGAATTTAGTGTTCCCAAAAGCAAGAGCCTAGCAAACCGGGCTTCAATCAATCAGGAATATTTTCAGCATCTTAGCCAGGAGCATTAATGGAAAGGACCTGCTGTTTTAACCCACCAGGGTCTTTGGCAGATCTAGGAATAAAAGAAAAGAAAATGCATAAGAGAATTCAAAGTCTAAAAGCTTTGGTTATAAAATTAATACGTGTAACATTTCAATAGGTTTAGAGCTTATAGAGTTGAAAGAGACAAAAAATAAGAGGTTCTAATGAAATGTTATTTTACAGTATAATGATGTTCAGTTAAAATAGGCATGTATTTTAAGTACATTCCCATTTACTTAATTTCTGTCAAACTACACAGCAACAGATGTATACTTATTTTCTTTTAGTGAAACAAGATAATTTTTATAGACATTT
>PVKC010014100.1:0-22424 GCA_004027635.1 Crocidura indochinensis
AAGAAAAATGAAAAAGAAAAGAATACAAAATGTAAAAGATCTAGAAGAAATCAATTATTACAGTTCTGAGTTCCTATGGCACCTGAAATGAACACAGATTGGTGTCAGAGTTACATGAGAGAGAAACGCTTCATTTTTATCAACCATCTCTGAGTGCAGGCAAAGTTCAGCATCAGTAGCTATGAATGAGGTATTATGTGAGGAAAGTCTGCTCTGGGTGCTGCTGGAAGAGATTATTGCCATATTTTGTGTTTCTTCTTATTGTTAATGGCGATTTGGGAGAACCGTGTATTACTGGATCTTGTTTTCACTTTGTCATTTTGTAGATTGACATTGGTCAGAGATAACCAGGGCTATATTGGTAGAGAAATGCAAAGAAATGCAGCTACCATTACATATTGTAACCACTATGTAAAAGGATAGGATATAAAAAGAACATTTGAAGCAAATTAGAGACATTAACCTATTTTAAAATAAAATTATGTGTAGGCCAATATCTGCGAGAGTTTTTCATAGAATCCAGGCAGGCTTTTCTACTAAGGGCTGGTCACTTTTAAACTTTTTTTTTTTTTTTTTTTTGTGCCATACTTCGTTCTGCCCTCAGGAGGTACTCCCAGAAGAGTTTTGAGACCAGATTGGAATCTGGGGATTGAACTCAGTTTGGCTGCATATAAGGCAAGGGCCCTACCCTATAATCACTTCCACCCTTTAAACTCTTGCATTTCAGTTTCTGTTAGGATGATCATCCTATTTCTGTTGTGTGAAATATAAGAAAGACACAGAAAGGTTAATCAATTTGTCTGAGGTTGCATAGAAAAGACATAGCAGAATTTGTAGATACGTCAGGCAGTTAGCTCTAGAATCTGTACTTATAATCCTAATGTAATGCTGTACCTTTTATTTATTATTTTATTTCTCTACCTGATCACAGTTTATAAAAAATATAAGTTCCGGGGACTTGAGGGACAAAGTAATTGCACATGGGTTCTGTTTTATTTTTCTTAATGTTCTTTGACTGAAAGTTCAAAGTTAAGATATCAGCAATGTGACTACTGAGAATTCTGTTTATGATTGATTGTACTTCCACTGGAATTTTACCTTGTCCTCTTTCTTTGCATCTTTGTTCTCATAATTAAAATTAAAAAAATTAATAAAGAAAAAATATAAGTTCCTATCACTTTATTATGAGACTGTTACTCTGCATGCATACTTTTTTTGGGTAGGGATTGAACCATACATGATAGTGCTTAGGGACCATTTTTGTTTCTGTGCTCAGATGTTTCTTTTGTGTTCTGCATGTCAAGAAGTGTCTCATTGGGGCCTGAGCAATAGCACAGTGGTAGGGTGTTTGCCTTGCATGTGGCCAACCCAGAAAGGGCATGGGTTCTATTCCTGACATCTCATATGGTCCCCCTTCCCCTGAGTTTCACCAGTATGACCCCAAAACAAAATGCAAACAAAAAAGAATTGTCTTATTGCAACTTTTTTTTTTTGCCAGTATCACTTTCTCAATCAATCTTTAACATTTTGGTACAACCAATTTATTTACTAAGCTCCTCCAACTTTATATGGATGTTGTGGATGACAAAACTGTCAATTCCCCTAAAATCAGTCAACACTGTCTTCTGTAATTTCACTTGCAGTTGACAAAAGTTTTACTTTCCAGAATTACCATTTTTTGTTTCAGTACTTTCATCTTTATTGACTGGTTCCCTCTTTTGAGTACTCGTGTCTTCCTTATGATACATATCAATGTATATCAATGGGTGAAGAGAAGGTAACATGACTGTGCACTTTGCTATCTGCAAAGGAACGAGATAATAATGCAGTGATATGCAATTGTGATCTTAAAGGTACTCTAGTTGCACATGATTGTTGCACACATGTCATTTATATAGTCATTTATGAATGGAATGCTATTAGTAAAGTTTGCATTTTATACAGTTACAAATATAGGCTCCTAGCTGAAATCAGTGCTACATTGTGAGGGCAACGAGTAAGTAATATTTAACTAAATTGTGGTAACTGAAATTCACCATGCCTAAAGGAGGGCTCTTAAGATTTTACACTTTATTTTATGCAGATGTGTTTTTCTGTACTAAGAAAAGATAATTTATGTATTTGATCTTGTAATTTTTAATTTAATATATAGTATGCATACAAGAACTAATCATGACTTCATGGTTAATTGCTTCAATATTTATATTGTATATTGTATGCTGTATTATATTGTATATTGTATATTTGAGCTTTGGAATCACAACTTGAGCTAGTTTCTGGCCCCAGCACATGGTATATTGTTGAATAGGTACAGTATAGTTTATTTAACCAACCTTCATTTTGGATATTTAGACTTTTACTTTTATTTTCTCAATTATAAGCAGTGCTGCACTAGTGAGCTATGTACCTAAATCTTTAAAATGACTTTAATTTAGAGTTGATGTCTTTTTAAAGGTATAATTGCTGGTTCACATAGTATACATGTACTGTGCTCTTTTTTTGTGGGGGGGGGCACATCTAGTTGTGTTTACTCCAATCTCTGTGCTCAGGGTTTATTTTTGGAGGATCTCAGAGTACCAGCTTAGGATACCATATGGTTCTTCAGGGATTGAAGACAGGGCAGCCACTTGCAATCTCTCCAAAACCTATATTTTTATACATGTATTTTTAAAAAATTTCACTATTTTTCAAATTTCCTTTAGAATACTTTTCTCATATAGGCTCCTTGAGAGGTGTGCCTACATTTCTAAGTTCTTTCCAGAAAAGGCACTGGCAGTTATTTTTTTTGTTTTTACTTATGTTTTTGAACCACACCTGGTAGCAATCTGGGGTTACTCCTGACTCTGTGCTCAGAAATTAATCCAGGCAGGCTTGGGGAACCATAGGGTTTCCGGGTGTCAAATCCAGGTCTGTCCTAGGTTGTTATACGCAAGGCAAATGCCTATCACTGTGCCATCACTCTGGCCCCGCATTGATAGTTCTTAAGTCTATTAAATGTTTTGTTTTGCTTTTGTGCTACTCTCAGTTGTGTTTAGAGGTTCCTTCTGACTTTATGCTCAGGAAAGTATATGTGGATCAAATCAGGGTTGACCACATACAAGGCAAATGCTATACTACCTCTTTGGCTTCAAGCATTGTCATTCTTTTCATTGCCATTTTCATGAGTAAAATATGAGCCTTATTTTAATATCTAGTTTTGGTAATTAATCCAAATTTTCTTATGACTTTATAGTATATACATTGAATCTATGGACTACTATTATTTGGTATACTATAGTAGTTTTTTTTAAATAATATTTCTTTATTTTTTGTATATTGTTGACAATAATATTTTAGGTACATATTAACATAAAATCAGGGGGATTCCCATATCAAATTGTCCTCCTTCCACCTCCATTCCCATCCTACCACCCATATAGTAGTTTTTATGTGTAGAATTCTAGCTTTAGGTCAAGCACGCACATATATTTTTTGGTTTTTGGGCCACACCCGGTGACACTCAGGGTTACTCCTGGCTATGTGCTCAGAAATTACTCCTGGCTTGTGGGACCATATGGGACACTGGAGATCAAATCCTGGTTCGTCCTGGGTCAGCGGCATGCAAGGTAAATGTCCTACTGCTGTGCTATTGCTCTGGCCCCAAGTACATATATTTTAATAAATTTATTGTCCAGTATATTTGAATTGGTTTTATATGTCTATTTTTATTTTAGCATTTTTGTATTTACACTCCTGTTTTCAGCAGTATCATAAAGTATATATTCTCTATAGATTTGTAATGTGATTACAAGTTTTCAAGTGCTTTCCATTTTCTGTTTTAAAAGGAGTCAAAATTGCTCACAGCCTGGCAGAAACTCTGTTAATTTTTCATTACACGATTTTCAGGGAATGGGGTCAAAAGGAGCTAGTAGGGCATTCAATTATGTGCTTGAGTATGTTGGAATTTTTTTTTCCTTCCTTCAGGTGTACAATATTTTACTTGGGCTTGTTTTTCAAGTGCATTGAAGCATGGCTAAACATTTTTGGGTACTTCTATTATGTAAAGAAGAAGCACAGTCTTGTTAAATATTCCTTCATCAACTTTGCAGTTAGCCAGTTATGGGCAGTGAGAGCCTGGGTTTTAGGCATTGGTCAGGGGGAGGGAGGAGGAGGGGGTCTGGGGGAAACTCAGGATTGGGGTTCTCTGTTGCCCCCTCCCACTGCTGTAGAAAATGTGATTGGCTAGTGCTAGTTTCTCGCTAATACTTTTGGATGGGTCCTAAGTGGGAAAGAAGGGAAAGTCATGTGGTTGGACCTCAGCTCATTGGAGTACTAAAAGTTCTTTGTCACACACTACACAGAATTGGAGCACAGTCCTTTTGGTGGAGAGCTGAGATACAGTTTAGAGCCAAAGTAAAAGAGAAGGGCTTTGATTTCTTTTAGTTTTTAAATTGGGAAGAGGGAGGCTCAGTGAGGAAGATGTCTACTGAAAACATAGAAGAACAGCCGAAGAGTTTTGGGGACAGAGAAAGAACCCGGAGCCACACTTTCATCAGGGTCACCCAACCAGTGTTTAACCATAGTATTTTCACTTCTGCAGTCTCGCCTGCCGCAGAACGCATTCGGTTCATCTTGGGAGAAGATGATGATAGTCCGGCACCCCCTCAACTCTTCACTGAATTGGATGAGCTGCTGGCCGTGGATGGGCAGGAGATGGAATGGAAGGAGACAGCCAGGTGAGGCATGGTTGATTTATGCAACACAGGACAAGGAAAGCAAAGATGGGCCAAGGGAGTGAGTCTGTGTGTACCTTTCTCCAGCCTTAGCATTTTAAATAACTGTTGGCAGGGCTTATAATAAAATGATTCTCTTTCTTCACTTTTCTCTGAATGGAAATATGACACTCTTATTTCAGTACCGGAGCATTGTTTCATTGATCTATATTGTTTTCAGTTTAACACTACTAAGCAATGAGAAACAAACATCCATTCATTTACTATTTAATAGTAGAATATTTTAAAGAATAATTTAAAAATAAAAATATTTTAAAGAGATAAACACAAGAAGCCAAAGCTAATAGCCTAGCTAATAGTTAATAGCTAATAACCTCACTGCTAAAGTTATCTTGTGAGATCATGTCTAATTTATTACCCATTCTCTGTTAGGAGGGAGTTCCAAAAACAATGACTTTTGTTACTCACAAAGTTGCAATTCTAAGTAAAACCTTTATATTTTAAGAAACTTTCTTCTTTCCTTTATTTTTTTTTACAATCTACTTGATCTTTTTATTTATTTATTTGATTTATATTTTATTTTTTGTGTGTGGTTTTGGGCCACACCTGTAAGTGCTCAGGGGTTTACTCTTGGCTCTACGCTCAGAAATTGCTCCTGGCAGACTCCAGGGAACATATGGGATGCCAAAGATTGAACCAGGTCAGCCACATGTAAGACAAATGCGCTACCTGCTGTACTATAGCTCCAGTCCTAAAGAAACTTTCTTTCTTTACCTTTAAAGAAACCACTCTGCTGAATGCAAAGTGGAATCTCCCCTGAATTTAGAGTCCAGAGACGGAGTTCTATTTTAGACTCTGTTGACTATAAGCTGTGTTATGCTCAGATGTTCAGAATTTTATTTTTATTCTCAGTAGAGTGGATAACAGTGCTTAGTATATGTTATACAAATATTTGATATTTATAAAAATTATATGACATACATGTCTAATAATATCAGGTATATAAAATACATATGTGTGAATAGAGATGTGGAAATGTTTGTGAATTGTGCTAAACATTGTATATCTAATTTCATTAATATGACATAGAGAGGTTTTCTTTACATATAATCAATGACATATTCTGCAATAAATTTTATAATATGTAATAGTTGTGTATTAAAAGATTCTTATATATATGATATATATACATATATACATATATACATATATATAGGGGTTTTTTGGGGTCACATCCAGCACTCAGGAGTTACTCCTGGTTCTATGCTCAGAAATCGCTCCTTGCAGGCTTGGGGGACCATATGGGATGCCGGGATTTGAACCACTGTCCTTTTGCATGCAAGGGGAAATGCCTACCTCCATGTTATCTCTCCAGCCCCAATATTTAACTCAATATTTACATTACATGGAGTATACTTTTAGAAACAAAATAATGTAAAAATGGGCATTTTAGGTATAATTATTTTAAATGAATCCAATTTAACCTTATTTTTGTATATTTGATGTATATAGTGTACGTTGGGCACTTGTTTGAGTATTCTAGGAGTACAAAAGTTAATGAAAGAGCATACCATAGACAATTGTATTTATTGAAAAGTTTGAAGTGAGTTCAGATACTGTCTTCTAATCTCAGGAATGGGTTAAACCAAATCATTATCCAAAGTTCAGTTTAAAAATTAAGCATAGATAAGCCCTTTGGCTATAGATGGAAAAGAAATTTATACACGATGTTCCAACTCTACCTGTATTATATTTGTGTCAGAATTTTTATCTTATCATTAAAGATCAGTCATAGCAGCAGGTCGACTATAAAAAAGTTGTATCCCAGTTGAATGAAGTCTTCTTTAAGAGTTAAAGGAAGACCTTTTCATTTTTGGAACATCATCTTTTATTTTGCTTGTTTGTTTGTTTTTTGGGCCACACCCATTGATGCTCATGGGTTACTCCTGGTTATGCACTCAGAAATCACTCCTGGCTTGGGGGAGCATATGGGACGCCTGAGGATCAAACCACAGTCTGTCCTAGATTAGCGCATGCAAAACAGATGCCTTACTACTTGTGCCATTGCTCTGGCCCCTCTATTTCTGGAGCATAAACTTAAAAACTTTATATAGCATGCCATTTATAATCAAGTCTTCATTAATTTAATTGAGATTTGAGGTAGTTTTAGTTTTCATTTAGTTGTACTTATTTTTTGTGAATTTATGTATTTAATATTATTTCCATTGTACAATGTCTCCAGCCACTTAGAATTTTTTTTTTTTTTTTTTTTTTTTTGGTTTTTGGGTCACACCTGGCAGCGCTCAGGGGTTACTCCTGGCTCCATGCTCAGACATTGCTCCTGGCAGGCACGGGGGACCATATGGGGCACTGGGATTCGAACCGATGACCTTTTGCATGAAAGGCAAATGCCCTACCTCCATGCTATCTCCCGGGCCCCGCCACTTAGAATTTTTAATTGTAACAAAAACTCATAAATGATTTTATTGGATAATGGTGAAGCTTTTTTGCTAGATTAACAATGTTAGTGTTCTTTAGTCTTGGGGAAACATCTGCTTAAAAAAATTCAGTAGGAAAAAAATGAACAGAACTTATGAATAAATTTTATAATTTCTATAATTAAGACTGCTCAGCATCAGGAAAAGATAACTAATCTTTAATTATTTTGTTTTTAATCTTCTGGATAATTTTCCTCATTGTAATATCCTGACACCTACAGTGAGTATTTTTGTTTGAACTCTTGTTTGATAGCTAATTAATATTTTCTCCAAATTAAAATGCTCTTTGTAGCTTAATGCTTCCTATTGAAGCTCTTTATTTTGTTCTCTCAACAAAAATAACCTGTGTATTAAAGTGCTCAGTAAAGCATACTTATAGATAATAAAATAACCTCTATAAGAAAGCTTTCAAAGAAAAACTTAATTTTCCTCTCCATTTTATTATTTCTTTCCTTTTAAGTGATAGGGAGATTTTGGTCTGTCTTGGCTATGCAGCTATCTAAGTGTTCAAATAAAGATGTCTTCATTTAAATGAAAATTACGTAGATGTCTTTTTTGAACTTGAGTTTTTTTTTATGTTGTCAAATGGATGTTAGATTTGGGTTACATATTCTCTAATATGTATGCTTCATTGTTCTACAATTTGATTTTTATTTTACCTTGAAATTCTATGTGAGTACTAATCATGGAGTAGAATTATGGTATCGACTTGTTATCAGTATTTTCTGTTTTATTGTCACTTTATAATATATGATCTCTGGTACTACAAGGTCAGTTCATTTTATATGCACATTAATGTTGAACGAGATGGGCATAGTGCTTACATTTTATATTCTAAGTATTAAGATTGTTTTGCTTACTTTTCCATCCTTAAATACTTTATTTCTTAGAGGGAAATGTATCATTTTGGTGATTCCATCAGTTTCCTTTGTATTGAATTGTTGAAGAAAAAATAGTAAGAGTACATAAATGGTGAGAGTTTAATGAAGTTGTATAGGAAGATACACCCACATTCTGAGACTCTTCCTTTACAGAACTTGCAACAATTATTACTTATAGTATATGTGACATCATTGTTTTTATTTTGCCCCTTATTATGCGAACTTAACTGTAAGTACTGACCACTATGTCTCTTTCACTGTTTTTTTCCAGTCCCTTCAGCTCTTAGAGAATATTAAATATTTAGTGCAATCTGTTGAATATGATGAGCTGAGACTTTGTCTTAGAAATATTTCAATGTGGTACTTTCTTAGCAATATCCCTTCCCTAAAGTCGGAGTTCTATGATAATTCATCTTTGTGTGATCAACCAACAGGTAATAACTAGACCTAAGTTGCCCCACATAAACTGATAAGGCTCAGAAGATGATTTATGTTTAAACTTTAAATTAATTTATCAATATTTGATAAAAATTGCATTATGTTATCAAGTATTGACTGCTTTTCTTACTATCTACAAAACGTAATTGTGTGGTCATAGACATTTCAAAATATTATATATTAAAATGAATGCTATTCAATTCACCTCAGACTTGCTCTTCTTGTAGATTCCTCATCATAATGAACACCATTCCCCAAAGACACTCAACTTTAGAAACATGATTTCTTCTTTGACTCCATACCATAACATGATCTATTGGAAAAAATTTTTAATCTATTTTACTCTCTTATTTCAGATCAGATTGTCTGCTTTATTCACATTCATTATTCCCAATCCCTGGTCCAAATGGCCTTATTTTCTCTCCTAGATTACTTTAAATGCATATAAGTTTGCCTACCTGTACCTGTCTGTAATGATCTCATGAATTATCCTTTGTGATTATTTTAATCTCTCCTCCTCTTCTCATTTGTTTGCTCTTAGGCCATCACTGGATAGTCATACTCTTGTGTTTGACTTTGTTCTTGATGTTTCAATTGTCTGAAATATTCTGCCCTCAGTTATCCATCTCAACAGTTAACTCACTGATCTTGTCCTTATCTTATTACTATTTAGTATATTTTATATCAAGCTTTTTTCTCTTCCCAAAGAAATTAGAGAAAGCCCTCTGAGGATAGTAATTTTTGTTTATTTGCCTACTATTATATTCTAGACTGTTACTATCTTGGCACACAGGCTACATTCAAGAGATACAAGTTAGAATGAATGTATATAGAAACAAAAGCTTGATACTTAGATGGCAGCTCTTAGAAATATCCCTTGGGAGACTTAGTGGTGTTCATGCTTCTAGAAATTATCAACATATATTATATACTTTTTGTAATAAGCTCTGTTTTGAAAGTATTTGTCTTTGGGCCACAAACTGAGCATAGGGAGTATTGGTTCTGTGGTCAAGGATCACTTCTGGGGTGCTGTAAATTATATCCACATCTACAACTTGCAAAGCAAGAACCTTACCAGTGGACTGTATCTTTGGCCTTAGTTTTTAATACTTTTGATGTAATTTTTGATGGTCATTTATAGTGTTTGAATTTCAGACATGATAGAATTATTCCATTAAGACTTGTCCAAATAGAATGAGTAAAAGATCTCAACACTTCTAAATTAATAAAGTTTAGCATTTAGAAAGGATAGAAGGGAAAAAAACCCTGCATATATGAAGAGATGATACCAAGAAATTTTTTGGCTAAGTTATAAGTTTGACAATTTTATGCTTTTCTGTATAAACTTCAATTGACAGAGAGTATAATAAATTTAGCAGCTATATCCTGCATAACATAATTTCTAATGTTTAGCCCATGTCCCCACCAGAATCCAATCTCTTATTTAATGTTCCTTTTATATTATCTACCCTGTAGAAGCCTGTTTTTTTTAAATGGAATTCAGCTAAAAAAAGGCAGTTGAGGAAATGTACTCACTTGGAAAATCGATATGAATAAGTACTCCCCACAAACTCCCAACCGATTAGAATTAATAAAAATATATATTAAGATGTCTCTAAATTTGTTGTATCTATGTTATTATAATATGTTCTTATTGTAAGTGTGGGAAACATTGAGTTTTTAATAATGAAGTTTTTATTTTATTTATGTTTTTGATGAAAATAATTTATTTAAGTAGCGTGGTTCCAAATTTGTTCATAATTGGATTTCAGCCATAAAATGCCAATTCTCCTTTCTTGCACTTCCAGGAAAGTGCAACTTTATGCACCAATATTCCTTATTTTCCTCCTTCCCTACCCCCGGCCTATCTTTGCAACAGGCATCATATTTCTTTTTATGTCATTGTCATAGTAGTAGTTAGTGTAGTTATTTCTCTATCTTCATGTACCACTTTCTGTGGTAAGCTTTATATCACGGGCTTGTCCTTCCGGCCTGCATCTCTTGTCTCAGAGTATTATTACTAAACTATATTTTATTTTTTCCAAGTCCCACATATGACTGATACCTATATGTCTTTATCTCTCTCCTTGTGACTTATTTCACTTAACGTAATAGTCTCCATACCTATCCATGTATAGACAAATGTCATGATTTCATTTTTTCTAACAGCTGCATAGTATTCCATTGTGTAGATATAGCAGTTTCTTCAACCATTCAGTTCTAGGCTATCTGGGTTGTTTCCAGATTTTGGCTATTGTAAATAGCACTGTTAATGAGCATAGGAGTGCAGTGAGTATTATTGTATTGTGTTTTTGTGATTCTGGGGTCTATCCCTAGGAATGGTATTGTTGGATCATATAGGTGCACAATGTCCAGGTTTTTTTTTTTTAAGGAATATACATATTGTTTTCCAGAAAGACTGGACTGGATGGCATTTCTAACAGCAGTGAATGAAAATTCCTTTCTCCCCACATCCATGTCAGTAGTGGTTATTTTTGTTCTTTGTGATGTGTGCCAGTCTCTGTGGCTTGAAATATTATTGTTGTTTTGATTTGTATCTCCCTGATAGAGATGTGGAGCATTTTTTCATGCACCTTTTGGTTATCTGTATTTCTTCTTTGAAGAAGTGTCTGTCATTTTTTTCTTCCCAGTTTTTGATGGGGTTAGCGTTTTTTTTTCTTCATAAATTCAGCAATACCTTGTAAATATTAGATATTATCTCCTTATTGATGGGTATTGCATGAATAGTTTCTGCCATTTCATGGGAAACCTTTTACCCTAGTCACAGTTTTCTTTGAAGTACAGAAGCTTTTCAGTTTGATTAATCCCATTTGTTTATCTGTTCTTCCTCTTGTTTAGTCAACAGTGTTTCTTCATTGAAGATGCCTTAGTCTCAATGTCATGGATTATTACCTTATAGTTTCAGGTCCAATATTAAGGTCTTTAATCCATTAAAATTTGCCCTTTGTGCATAGTGTTACATAGAAGTCTGAGTTTGCTTTTTTGTATATGGCTGACCAGTTGTGTTGGCACTACTTGTTGAAGAGGCTTTCCTTGCTTTATTTTACATTTCTTGACCCTTTGTCAAATATTAATTGTCTGGGGAACATTCTCTGAATACTCATCTATTCCATTGATCTGAATGTCTGTCCTTATTACAGTACCATGCTGTTTTATTGATTATTGCTTTGCAATTCAATTTAAAGTTGATGCCTCACACCATTTTACCCTATGGGTTGCTTTAGCTATTATTGGTCATTTATTGTTTCAAATGAAGAATGTCACGGTATCCTTAGAGGGATTGCATTAAATCTGCATAATGCCTTGGGAATAATGATCTTACTTTTAATGTTATATACTTTTTTTTTTTTTTTAGTTTTTGGGCGACAACTGGTGATGCTCAGGGGTTATTCCTGGCTATGCACCCAGAAATCTCTCCTGGCTTTGGGGACCATATGGGGTGTGCTGGGGGATTGAACTGCAGTCTGTCCTAGCTTAGCTGCATGCAAGGCAAATGCTGTACTGCTTGTGACACTGCTCTGGCCCCAATATTATATACTTTCAATTGTTTAATGATTTATTTAACAAGACTATCCTATACTGAGTTTTAGTTCTAATTTCAATTTTACTGCCATTTTAGTTCTACTAATATCCAAAATATGTGAAGAACTTATACAATTCAACTACAATACCCTTCCTTCCCCCAAGCAATCTAAGAAAAAAGAGGGCAACATACTTTAGGAGATACTTCTCCAATGAAGATATATAGATGTCCAAAACAGACAAGTGGGTTGGAGGGAAGATTATTAATTTGCTATTAATTTACTAGAGTATTCTATCTTTAGAGTAGTGCAAATCATAACCACATTGAGATGCTTTGTTATACTCACGAGAATGGCCTGAAAGACTGAAAACAAACGTTGATGAGGATATGAAGAAAAAGAATCTCTAAATGTAATTGGTACTATTTCTATAGAAAATCATATGGAATTTTTATAAAAAAGTACAAATGGATGGGGCCCGGGAGATAGCATGGAGGTAAGGTGTTTGCCTTTCATGTAAAAGGTCATCAGTTTGAATCCCGGTGCCCTATATGGTGCCCTGTGCCTGCCAGGAGCAATTTCTGAGCATGGAGCCAGGAGTAACCCCTGAGCACTGCCGGGTGTGACCCAAAAAACCAAAAAAAAAAAGTACAAATGGAAATGCTAGTATCAAGAGTTATTGTCACCCCTATATTTACAGTGGATTTATTCACAAAGACTAAAATATGAATTAATACTCATCAACAGACAACTAGTAAAGCAAATATCTTATATGTGATCTGTGGAATGTTGCTATTCTATGGAATAAGGTAAAAACATTGCCTTTTGGGACAAAATGAGTGAATCATCAAATGATTAAGTTAAATTAAAGAAGTAAGACATGAAAGACAATTGCCAGTAGTTTTATCTTTATGTGGGTAATGATTCACAAAAATCAACAAACATATATGTTAACATATATTTCATATATATTTTAACATACATTCCAAATAAATTATATATATTATATATAATCCCTTGACAGTGAAAATTAAGTTTTTTACTTTGTATTTACTGGTTGGACAGACCAAAGGAGTGAGAGATGATTAAATGACTCTTTTAGATTATGGAATGGCACTGGAATTTTGGCAATGTATATAGGTGATTCTAGACACACAGAGAGGGGTGAAGTTACATTCCTGAAATACTTTAATATTGTGAAATAATGATAAATCAATTAAAAACTAACCTGTCCCCCAACCTGATAAAAATTTTGCTGCTGAACCTGGTTGAAAAGGAAAGTTGTTGCAAGTTACTGCAAATATTACCACAAGTCATGAATAAAATGATGATGTTTCACTTCAACTGGGACAACGAAAGATCATTGATTTGAGTTTCTGTATGGAAAATTGACCTGACCTGCTTTTAGCAACCTGGTATCTGGAAATAGTTATTAAACACAGACATGGTCTTACCCTGATGATTTAGAGAGGAACTTCTTTCTTTTCAGTCCACCCATCTTCTGTCTATATTTTCTCAAATGGATGACCACGAACATTCTATTTTAGACTAGGTTTATTTAATTGCCCTTTTAAGAAAAAAGATGGAGAACCCAGAGAGATAGCACAGCGGTGTTTGCCTTGCAAGCAACTGATCCAGGACCAAAGGTGGTTGGTTCGAATCCCAGTGTCCCATATGGTCCCCCATGCCTGCCAGGAGCTATTTCTGAGCAGACAGCCAGGAGTAACCCCTGAGCACTGCCAGGTGTGGCCCCCAAAAAACAAACAAACAAACAAACAAACAAAAACAAAAAAGAGAAAAGACATTTAATTACCTATGTAGTTATATGTAGCTACATATACTGTTTTACAATATCTTCTGTTATTGATCTAGAAATATAAAAAAATCTCATTAAACATTATTTATCCCAGGCATATTCTAGCACTTGGTTTCTTTTGACATTTTACATTGTCAAAATTATTTTAATATTATTAAAATTATTATTATTTATACAAATATATATTTGTTATATATAAATTTATATACATCTTTATGTATAAATTATATAAGACATATAAATGTAATAATCATTTTATTAATTATATTATATTATATGATGATATTATATATCCTACATTCTCTATACATATTCTATATCCTACATATAGAGGATTATATTCTAGTGCAAAGGTCATGTCTATTTTCCACTCTAAAACTAGCATATTTTAGAGTTAGAGTTCTTGTTTTTTTTTAAATTATTTTAAATCATATGATTGGAAAATTGCAAAATTCAGTAATTCCCGGTAGACTTCTGTTTCTTCAACAAACGAATGAAATGCTATTTGGTTGGCAGGCATACAAAGTACGTTAAAACTGCAATGTACTTATCATTATTCTCCTAAGACCTTGGGATAAATAAGCTTCACCTAGTAAACTCTTTCTCCAAGGTTAAAACAATTATGTAATTGCTAGTATTTAAAAGCCAGCTTCTGAAACTAATTTTCCTATAACATGTCAAGTGCTAAGACAAAAGAAAAATAGGAAAAATTTTCAATATATGGCTATTTATAGTTATGAAAGAATGATAGGGGCTTTTAGTACATTTTACAGTAAAAAAAGTCTGTCTTTTAAAAAAATGTAATTATATGGTTTTAAAGCACCTTTACAAATTCACCGGAACTTGGATAGATTGAACTTTGATACCTTTGCCATAGCCTTTTCTTTAATGGGTTCTGATTTGAATTGAGTAGTTTTTATGTTTTCTATTTCCTTCAAATTTGTCCTTGGCTATGAGAAATAAAGGCATTATATTCAGTTTTTGGAATGAAACTATTTGTAAATGTTATAGTTAGATCATCTAACCATATAATCTGCCTAGATTATAATCTACCTAGATTATACTTCCTGCTTGAAAGCATATATTGGAGTATAATCAGATCCATATATTGGAGTATAATCAGTTCCCTGAACAATCAGAGCAATACATTTCAAAGGAATTTAATAGTCATTCTTTAAGTATTTCCCTTATGCTATCAGCTCTGATTACCACAATATTCAATATATATAAAACTGAATGAAAAAATATATGTTAAACTTGGTATAATAATTAACTCTTTGAAATCCAGAGTCTTAGAAATTGTCAATTTTAACATTGGTGCCACATATAGCAGTGTCTAGAGATTACTCTGGCCCTGTGCTTGAGAATTGCTCCTGGTGGTTCTCAGAATCATATGGTGCCAAGGGACTGAACTCAAACCTTTTGCAGGCAAAACATGTGCTCAGTGATTGACTCATTGTCTATCCCTAACTTATTTGATATTATATTTTAATTTTTTATGGTTAAATCTTGACCTAAAGGAATAATGTATTCCAGAAGGGAGAGTTAATACGTTTCCATAAATATAAGCTAGTTGGTGTGATTTCTAATTTCATTTTAAAACTTAAAATTTATGCCCAATCAGATTACTGTAATATAATAATGAGAATACAGTGAAAGTTTTGATGACAAAAATAAATTCCTTTAAAAAAATTTTTAATCAAAATTTGTTTTGGACATTTGAGGATAATGGCAGAAGAGAGTCATAATCACAGGTATGTGAGACTTAGTTTAAAAAGTAATTTGACAATCTAGATTTATGACATCAATAAAAGAGAAGCCATTTAGTAAAGATAAGAGGAAATGAAGGTTGTAAAAAACACACCCTTTCACTGATTCATTGTCATTCATGTTGGGTTCAAATTCTATGACTGAAGATATTGTTCATTGGCTAGTAAAAATACAGGAATAGAAGCTAGAGATCAATTCATTTCTCATAGGTGATACAATAATAACTAAACCTATATGTCTATATGGAATTTTCTGACTTTTAGCCTTACTTTGACCAATAAATTTTAATAACATAAATTTATTCTGATAGCATTTACTAATAATATGATATTCTTTGTAAAATTGAAAAATTATATAAGTATAGTGTAATATATTCCATAAAATGATTACTGTTGAAATAACACTTAATGCTTTTTATTGATTTTCTAGTTTCATAGAAGTATACGAGTGCCCTACTTCCTTCTATTCCTAATTGATTATAAATACATGTCAAAAGATATCAAAGAACCACACAAACAAACTTTAATTTTTTATGTAGTATTTTGGTAGGCATAAGCAAGGTCTAGTTATGAAATTATAAAACTTTGGAGATAGCCTTTAAATTTGTGTGAAAACAATGTAAAATGTCAACTGCCTACATTTTTCTGGGGCTCTAGCAATGGGGGAGAACTGGGATAAGTTTGCCATTGACACATAGTAGATTTTCTTTCTTTTTTGAGGGTCGGGGGCTTGGATAGACTGCTTGAGGAGAATCTGGAAGATAATCTTTGAATATAGAGGAAATACTTCAAATCACTGGAGTGCTGAGCTTGATTAAAATTTTGAATTTTCTTGACACTGCTGCTCATCTCTTGATCTATTTTTACTTTTAGTTCTACTAATGTATTTTCCCCTTTCCTCTGGGGGTGGTGAGCAATCTATAAATAATACCTGATGGAGTGCTTCCCCTGATTTCTGCCCTTTGTTCTCATCTTTATTGTGTTAGGTGAGCAAACAGTCTTTTCTAGGAAAACATTTTTCAATCATTAAACCTTTGAGTAAAGAATGTAGAAAAACAAAATTTAACCTCTTCTTTTAAGTCCAGTCTTTATCAGTACATGTTAGAAGGTTTAAAGAGAGTAAAAGAAGCTTTTTGCTTTAAATTATGATGAATAGCAAAATGGTATTTTTGTGAGTTTTTCTATTGCAGTGTAAAAGAAGTCTGTATATAGAATACATACCTGTAGATAGAAAAAGTTGTCTCTTCAATTAAGCTTATTGGCCTTTTGGCTAAGATCACATGTAGTTTCTGTTCTTATCAATTAAGCTATTTTAAAATTTTATTCAGATTTATTTATTTATACTTATCTTAATATTTTCTATATTGAGAAATTATCAAAATGCCCTAGAAAGATGCCACCGTGAGAGTATTATTTGTTCCACTGCAGGTTAATGCAAGATCTGCTATGATCAGAATAGATGTATTCACTGAGCTTGTGTATTTTTAAACACATGTGGAGCCAGACTTTAAGGGTAAAGCTCTATTAAAAATCTCAATGAAAGGGAAATTTTTGTCAGTTCAGAGATATTCAAGTAAGACATAGCAGCACATACTGACCTTTTTTAAGCACTAAAGGGAAATTTTGTATTCATTTGGGCACTTCACACACCATATTTTCAGACATTTAAAATAAATATTGGTTCACAGCTGAATATTACCTTACATAAACTTGCCTTGCAAAGTGACAACAGAATTTTCACAATGGTGACTGCCTTCATACATTGCACCCTCTAACCAGAAGAATTTTAAAACCTTTTTTTGGTCTACTTAATGTTTAAAAAAAGGTTAAATAATTGTATTTCAGTATTTCATAGTTACATATAGAGAGACATAAAAGCAGATGACTCCATTTAGTTTGTTTTCTTTCTAACATTAAAGGAAGGATTGGTTTTGTGACTGGTATATTTTTAAAGGTAATGTAATTAATGATACAATTAGCTTTTAAGGCTCTATAAATGGAAGAGACATTTTGGCTGTGATGGTGGGGATAAAGAGGAAGGTTTGATGTTACTATTTCCAGAGGCAGTTTGAACACTTTTAATTGCTATCCACTAATCTTATGTTCCTAGGTGGATTAAATTTGAAGAAAAAGTGGAACAGGGTGGAGAGAGATGGAGCAAACCCCATGTGGCTACATTGTCCCTTCATAGCTTATTTGAACTGAGGACATGCATGGAGAAAGGATCCATCATGCTTGATAGGGAGGCTTCTTCTCTCCCTCAGTTAATGGGTGAGTATATTGTTTGAAGTTTTCTTATCTCAGCTTTACCTACTAATCCATTAATTTCCATCAATATTTCTAGTATAAGCAAAGCAGTGTTTGTTTTTTTTTACATTATAAAAGTAGTATGATTTGTTGCAAACACTTCACAACACATATATAAATATTAAGTAGAGACTGAAAAATTATCATTTTTTCTTCCATGAATTATAGCCATTGCTAGCATTTTGACATATTTTCATTCAGTTATGCTTTTCAATACTTTGTTCTATTCATTTAAAAATGGTAACATGCATATCCAGGTTCACATTTGCTTCCTTAAAATTAATACTTGGGATATAACACATAAACATACAATCAAGATATTTTATAATACAAGATAATTAATTTGTATTATTGCACTGTATAACTGAACACAAGATTCTTACACTAAATTACACTAAACTTCTCTATGCCTTATTTTTATAATCTGGAAAGGAGGATTTAAATCCTTTGTAAGACAGAAAATAGTCTAGGGTTAGGGATAGAACTGATATTCTAGGTGGAAGTCAGGCATTTTTAGCTGTGTGTAGAAAAAAATTGCACTGAGAAAAGGAGCCATTATTTTTTTAACTTTTAAAAAATAATTTCTTTGAGCATCATGGTTACAAACCTGTTAATAGTTGGGTGTGAGTCAAAAAATGAACACCACCCTTCACCAGAGCAACTTTACTACCACTACTTTTCCCCATTTCCCCTCCTACACTTCCTGTCTGTCTTTAGGACATGGCTTCTATTTATTTCTCTATCATTGTCATGGTTGTTGTTAGTGTAGTTATTTCTCTAAATGTGCTCATCACTCTTTGTAGTAAGCTTCATATCATGGGCTGGTCCTTCTGGCCTGTATTTCTATTGTCTCTGGGTATTATTACCATACTTTTCTTAAATCCCACAAATGAGTGAGACTATTTTATGTCTATCTCTCTCCCTCTGACTTATTTCACTCAACAGGCATGTCTAATATCCATTCTTATCAGCAACTTTCCTGAGTTTATTTTCCTAATAGTGGCATAGTATTTCATTATATAGATGTACCACAGTTTCTATAGCCATTCATCTTGTTGGGTACCTGGGTTGTTTCCAGATTCTGGCTGTAAATAGAACTGCAGTGAACATAAGAGTGCATAGGGTAAAGAAGCTATTAGTTTATAGATCAGCATCCAACCAGGTTATATTGGTACCAGTACAACCCCTGGCATGGAAAGGCATGGAAGCTTTGGCATATTTTTCAATGTGTTACATGCAGCAAATGTAGTCTTATTATGTTGAACATATTGGACACACATCAGCATAATGCAACCACTTGTAGTTGTTTTCATTTCCTAGAAAGAGCTTGGCCTAAATTGCCTTATCCATTTAATATATATGAATGTTGAAGATTGAATTTCTTTTCAAATTCTGTAAAGAAGTTTTTCCTTATTGTTCCTAAAAATAAAATTCATAACCATATGATACTGCAACTGTAGGGATGATCTCACTTTCCCAAAAGACCTGGAGGCTGCCTGCTTTGAGACTGTGAAGAAAACAATGAATTCTAGTCTCTTTGAAACATAACAGTGGAAAGTTTCTGTGTAATTTTAGCCTATCACAAATTTGAATATCTGTAGATGGAAGGCATATACAAATGAGTAGTATTTATATTAAAAAAGTATTAGTTGTTAAATGAGACATATATGTATATATATTATAGAGTATATGTATCCAGTTCTTCAGAGAACCAATTAGATTTATAAGAAAGTCCCACACTTTTCATGAATCTGAGCTTTTGCTTAAATTGTAAATGGTGAAAAGAAAAAGAATAATGTGAAAATTCAGGGTAGAAGAACTAATTAATTTTTGTATATAAATAGCATGATGTGTGTGCTTGTATCATCTATAATTCAAATCCTCAAGTAGGGCTTGTATTTCCAAGTCTACCACAGCATTAATGAGGTAACTTTCAAGCTCTTATTCATCTAGGTAGATAGAAGGTAATGTAGGATATATTGCTCTACATAAAAATTTTCATATTTGACAGGGTGAAAGTGACTGAAAATGACTGTTCATCGTTGAGGAGAGATCTTAGATTACTGTCCTCAGCAAAAGTGGAACTTAGCACTAGAGAAAAGTTAAATATTGTTTTTCTGTTCAATTCTTCACACCTCCCTTCTTCAAGACAGATGATAATCTTTAAAGCATCATGCTTTTTTAAAATCAATCAATTTTTAAAAATAAATCAATCTGAAAATTAGAATTTTGGAATTCTCAAAAGAAACTAATCTAAGGCTTGAACGATAGTACAGGAGTTAACATGAATGTGAATGATTCTGGTTTGATTTCCCCAGCTTGCATTTGGTCTCCCAAGCACTGCTAGACATGTCCTAGGAGTAAGTCCAGAGCACAGTCAGATATGGCACTAACCCACTCTTTTTGCTTAAAAAGAAGTTAATCTGATTTAAAGGTATCTGAGTAGCTCCACAACTATAAACTATGACCTTAGTATTATGATCTACTATGAGATCTTATTCATTTTTTTTTTTTTTGGTTTTTGGGCCACACCCGGTGACGCTCAGGGGTTACTCCTGGCTATTCGCTCAGAAGTCGCTCCTGCAAGGCACGGGGGACCATATGGGGAACCGGGGAAATCGAACCGCGGTCCGTCCTAGGTTAGCGCAGGCACCTTGCCTCCAGTGCCACCGCCCGGCCCCCCTTATTCATTTTTTTAATAAAAATAAAATAAATGGACCATAGATATAGTACAAAATTAAGGTGGTTGCCTTGCATGTGGACAACCTCATTCAATAGCTGGCACCAGTGGTGCCCTAATATCACTAAGAGTTATCTCTGATCACAGTATCAGGAATAAAATTTTGAACACTACCACCTCTTCAAAAATAATTAAGATTAAAGAAGTTGAAAAAATAGCATATAGTTGCAGAACAAAAGAGAAATTTAACAAGACAATCTGTGGTTAATCTAGAGAAAGAATAAATATTATGATCTAACAACCACCCAAAATATTACCTATATTAAAAATATTTTTACCTTTTTTAGGCCATAATTACCACTTGAAATTCTACTCTTTAGTTATTTATTTTACGGAACCCATGATTTGGTGTCTATTAAATTATGCATACTCTTTGCACCTATTTTATATTAATTCCATGAGATGTAGAATCATAAAAAGAATGTTGAATTAGTTTTGGGAAAGTCTAATGGAAATTTACTCCTATGAGCATGGTTTACTATGGTCAGTGTGTGCTACTTAACTCTTTAGCACTCTTGGTTTCCTTATCTATAAAATCAGGGTGAAAGTGAACCCTAAATCAAGAATCAGAATGAATTCTTACAGGATGTTGTGGGAACTATCTGAGGATTTTAGGTCTAAATGTTATATATTATATGCTGATTTAAATTTAACTACTTTTATCCAGATCATTCTACATTCTACTAATGAAGGCCTGACTGTACAATAAGTGAGGTGTACTTATTTGATAAACAAGTGGAAAAATGCTAGAGTGTACACAGAACTAAGAAAAATCTAACTTTTTATTTTCTATAGCTGAAACTGAGAGTCTCAGAAGTTAAAGTTGAATAGCATTCTTGGACATTTCTATTGATGGTCTTCAGTATCTTTAGTACCAAAAAAAGAATTCTTCTCCCTATGGCACATCTAGTGTTCATTAACAGACACTTACCATGTGGTGAAAGGGAGAATTCTACATTTCTTTTTTTTATATATTTTATTTAAACACCTTGATTACATACATGATTGTGGGGTTTCATGCATGTAAAGAACACCACCCACCAGTGCAACGTTCCCATCACCATTGTCCCAAATCTCCCACCTCCACACCCACCCCCCGCCTGTACTCTAGACAGGCTGTCCATTTCCCTCATACGTTCTCATTTTTAGGACAGTACAAAACGTAGTTATTTCTCTAACTAAACTCATCAATCTTTGTGATGAGCTTCCTGAGGTGAGCTGGAACTTCTAGCTCTTTTCTCGTTTGTGTCTGAAAATTATTATTATTGCAAAAATGTCTTTCATTTTTCTTAAAACCCATAGATGAGTGATACCATTCTGCGTTTTTCTCTCTCTCTCTGACTTATTTCACTCAGCATGATGGATTCCATTTACATCCATGTGTAGGAAAATTTCATGTCTTCATCTCTTCTGACAGCTGCATAATATTCCATTGTGTATATGTACCACTGTTTCTTCAGCCATTCGTCTGTTGAAGGGCATCTTGGATGTTTCAGGAGTCTTGCTATGGTAAATAGTGTTGCAAAGAATATAGGTGTAAGGAAGGGGTTTTTGTATTGTATTTTTGTGTTCCTAGGGTACATTCCTAGGAGTGGTATAGCTGGATCGTATGGGAGCTCGATGTCCAGTTTCTGGAGGAATCTCCATATCGCTTTCCATAAAGGTTGAGCTACACGACATTCCCACCAGCAGTGGATAAGAGTTCCTTTCTCTCCACATCC
>PVKC010014101.1:0-22427 GCA_004027635.1 Crocidura indochinensis
ATAACTTATAAGAATATAAAAATGATGTGATATCTACACATTGAAATATTACTTCATTGTAAGAAGTAATAAAATATTTTCTTCTTTTACATCATGGATATAGCTATAGAATGAAAAGATAGTGAAGCAGGTCATGCTAATGGAAGTAATTTCAGAATGTAAAAAAAAAAATCAGATTATTTTACTGGTACATGGTCTACTAAAATACAAAACAGGATCTGAAAAATAGTGCAGCTGGTAAGTTTTGTCTTCAAGGTTTAATCCCCAAGCACCGTAAATGCTTCCCAAAATGTCAGAACATAATCCTGAGTATGGAACCAATAGTAGTACATCTAGTATTGCTAGATGTTGCGTAAAGATTAAAAACAAAATAAGCAAATCAACTAAAAAGTGAAAAAAATCAAAGAAATATATGATATTTCATAACAACTTAAAATCTACAGAACTGAAATTTCAAGGGTAGGAGGTAGTGAGTTCGGCTGAAATGGTCTTCCAAATAGAAATCAATGTTATCAGTAGTAAATATATTATGTAACACTCCCACTTAATGAAACGAAAGCATGTTATAGAATCATTAGAGTTGAGTAATTTTAGGTTTTGATCTCGTATAGTTGGTATAGTTCTGTGCGATTTATTGCACAGAAACAGTTTCTTGATTATTCCATGCACTATATTTCAATTCAGATGTGTTAATTAAAATGATAAGTGTTTTAGATGTATGTAGTCATGAGAATCTTGCAAATTGCAAAAAAAATGGAACATCAGAGTAGAAGGCTTGCTTACATTATGGTTTGTTATGAGAAGTGCTAAAATTTTTACTTAGTTAATTTGTATTTTTGGTCATGACATTAGATCCTCATATTAATTATTTACTTGTGTTGTTAAATTAAACAATTAAATTAACTAATTTTTTATTCTTTATTTTAGTGGGAAGAGATAAGTGGTGTTGATGAACACTACACACCCATTCGGACTTACCAGGTGTGTAATGTTATGGATCACAGCCAAAATAATTGGCTAAGGACAAACTGGGTGCCAAGGAACTCAGCTCAGAAGATATATGTGGAGCTCAAGTTCACTCTCCGGGACTGCAATAGTATTCCATTGGTTTTGGGAACTTGCAAGGAAACCTTCAACCTATACTACATGGAGTCTGATGATGATCATGGAGTTAAATTCCGAGAGAATCAGTTCGTAAAGATCGACACCATAGCAGCTGATGAAAGTTTTACTCAAATGGACCTTGGGGACCGCATCCTAAAACTCAATACTGAGATTAGAGAAGTAGGTCCTGTCAACAAAAAGGGGTTTTATTTGGCTTTTCAAGACGTTGGTGCTTGTGTTGCCTTGGTATCTGTGAGAGTGTACTTCAAAAAGTGTCCATTCACGATCAAGAATTTAGCTATGTTTCCAGACACAGTACCCATGGATTCTCAATCTCTAGTGGAAGTGAGAGGTTCTTGTGTGAACAATTCTAAGGAAGAAGACCCTCCCCGGATGTACTGCAGTACAGAAGGTGAATGGCTTGTTCCTATTGGCAAGTGTGCATGTAATGCCGGTTATGAAGAAAGAGGATTTACATGTCAAGGTAAGAGGAGTTTCTGTTTTCCTTTCAGTGGAATTTCAGACCTGTGTCTTTATCATTAAGCAATTGGAAAAACTGAGCATAGCTGGGATTCACTTGGCAATAAATTAGGCCATGAACACAATTTGGAGTCGATGTATAAACTACTGTCCTATTTGCAGTGTTGATTTATAGTTTTTATTAGAAATATTAATTTGTTTTAGATGAAGTGCTAGTCTACCCCACTAGATGTGTTACAAATGTCATTTTATCTAGTTCCTGCTATTTAGAAAATGTGGAAGTGTAATATTAGAATAAGCAAAAGGAAAATATCTGTCACTTTTACATAACTGAAAGAACTATTCTTTGGTGCATATTACATTGACAATATAAAGCTCACACAATTAGGCATTGCATTGATTACTTTGTTGTTCATCCACCTCATATCACTTTGCTATGTACTTCAACTTTTAAAATGTGATGTTTTCTTTGATAAAATCTATGCATCAAATATGCATTGTGCTAGTACTTTTATAAAGGTTATTTTAGTAAAAGTATTGGGTGCTGTTTAAGTGTTTGATGCATAGAACTGTACTTTCTACAATTTTTATTTTGTCTCATTATTTGGCTTTTGACTGCTCAGGAGACTATCTGCGTTATACCTCAGAATAGATACCATATCTGAACCTTAATATAATGATAGAGGAACTGAGCTTGGCCAGCATTTTAATTTTATTAAAAACACATTGTAACTGAAATTAATACAATTAAATTGTTGTCTTTTTCATTTGAAATATTAGATAAAATTGTGCACTCTTTCCAAGCTTTTTTATTTTGCACTGGGTATGTTTCATTCTTAAAATCACATTGAAACATCTTTTAAACTATATGATACCTACTACTTTATTAGTCATTTAAATATAGTTCGTTGTAATTACAATTTTTAGTTACTTTGGTCAAACATTTAATGTTTTCCACTAATCTATATTAGTATTAAGCTCATGCAATATAAATAAATATAATTTATAGATAAAATAAATAAATACATAAACTTTAAAAATATTGGCAGGGTGTACAATTTTTCTGTTTTGTTGTGGGCTTTTTTTTTTTCCTTTTGGGTCACACCTGACAGTACTCGGCATTACTCCTGGCTTTGCTTCAAAAATCACTCAACACTTGTGGCATATTTAGGAGACCATATGGGATGATGAGGATCAAACCTGGTTCAGCTGCTGTAAGGCAAATTCCCTAACCACTGTGTTACAGAGTGTACCATTTTTTATTAACTATATAAATGTATGCGAGTAAGTTTAATGAGTTTAAATAGTACAGTCTAACTTTAATTTTTTATGTTGCTTAGAACCTTAACAGTATCGTTAAAACACGTTGTGGTGTTCTCAAACTGAAACAATTGACTATTTGTAATGTATGTAAGTAAAGTCCCAGTAGTCTTATTTTCTGCTCATATATATATTTTATCAGTGTGATATTTTTGTCATACATGAAAATTGTGATTTTAATACATCAACTAATACAAAAGGCATAGCTCAGAAGAAATTAAAATTTGACTGTTTTGGTCCATACTGAACTGGTATCTAACTAATGTTAGCATCATAAAAATTTATAACAGGGGGCCTGTTATATAGTACATTGGGTATGAACTTTCGTTGCTTGCAGCCAATCTAGATTTGAAGTTTAATATTTCATATTCTATATGTTCCTGTGAGTCCCCCGTGAATGGTCTCCAAGCCCAGAGTCAGGAAAGAGAGCTGAACACTGCTAGGTGAAGCCCAACAGACAGAACAAATTAGAAAAAATATAGATATATAACCATCTCAGTAATGTTAGTCAATTTTTAATAAAGAGATCAACTTCTACAATCTATTTATAAAAATATAATTGTTGTTGGGGCCAGAGTGATGATGTAGTGGTAGGGCATTTGCCTTGCATGCGCTAACTTAGGACATATTGTGGTTTGATCCCCTGGCATCATATATGCCAAGCTAGGAGTGATTTCTGCGTGCATAGCCAGAGTAACCCCTGAATGTCACCAGGCAAGGCCATAAATAAAAAATAATAATAACAATAATTGTTGAGGCTGGAGAGATAGCATGGAGGTAGGGCATTTGCCTTGCATGTAGAAGGACGGTGATTTGAATCCTGGCATCCCAGATGGTCCCCGTGTCTGCCAGGCGTGATTTCCTGAGCACAGATTCAGGGGTAACCCTGAGTGCCACCAGGTGTGACTCCCCCTAGAAAGTGAAATTTTACTATTTATCAATTTATATAATATAGCTAATCTCATTCAGATAAGAAGTGGATAATGTGTATCAAAAGGCATATAAAATCTCTTAAATGTGTTGGTAGAAATACAGCATGAAATTAAGTGTATATAAGCTGAAGAATAAACTTTTTGTTTTCTAGATTTCACATTTGAAAATTATTAATTGAATTTAAATGATCAGATTGAGTCCTATTCCACAAGTTCAAAGTGGTATCAAATTGCTGCGGTCTTGTAAACCTTATTTTATTTGATGAGCATAGGGCTTCTAAATTGTACTGAAAAGATCCAAGAGTCCTCCCTATTACTGTCGGTCTATTAGGTCTGCAGATCTATGTCAAAGTTCAAATTGCTGTTAGGGTTCTCTGGTGTATGGGATGGATTATCAAGGACAATATTGTAGTGCTCAAAGTCATCCAGAACTATACCCAGCAATGGCTGAGAAGATCATTTGCACCAAACAATAATATGACATCTGAATAAATAGTATTCTATCAAATATTTGCTTTAAGTGATGAGTTTAATAGATTACTATGATTTGGGCACCTACATTCCATTAATTCAAGTACAGAACTATGCCATTAAACATACACTATTTGAGCAGTCATTTAATCTAATTTCTCATACTTGATAATAACTTTATTCGGCAGCCATATGCTCTTACTTGTTCATAGCAAAAGAAAATGTTTTGCTTCAAATATATAAAATCTAGTTTATTCTAAGTGTTGTCATATGAATTCAAAATATGTGGGTAGGGCATTTGCCATAATATGTTTTACATGAAATTAATCCGCCACAGCATTTGGTCCCAAGAGCACTGCTAGAAATCACTCCTGATGTCACAGCCATGAATATGCCTGAGCAATACTGGGAGTGCCCCAAAACCAAAACAAAAAAATATCAAAATTGTTTTATTTTTAAATTCAGTAGTAATCAACTAGATTCTAGACACTGCATTCAGTTACTTAGTAATATAAATAAGGTACTTGAATCAGCCTTTAAAATAATCTACAGATATATAAAATTATTTTATATTATAATATTCCATTTGTATTATATAAACACATTTCAATAGGTCACATGTCTTTTCTTAGTTTTATTAATAAATGTGCATAAAATCATATTTAATACCATACAGCCTTGTCCCAAATATTAAAGATATATACATAAATTAAAATTTTTGAGGGAAAATGAATTTTAATCAATGTTACAAGGTATTTGACAATTTATTTAATCAGAAATCATGAAAATTTATGTATTATGAAAATTGTTCAATAATAATGAAAAGTGTGTATGAATGAATTTGGCTTAACACTACTATGCTGAAAACATTTGGGGGTACAGATTAAAGGTAAATGCAGTATATATTTCACACATTCCATGTGAGGTTTATAATTTGTTTATATAATCTTTTTCTCTCAAAATTCCCAAATTTATAGAGTCCCATGACTTTTGTCCTCTGAAATCGTTCCATTGAGAAGCCTTAGGAAGTATACAAACATTGTGACTTGGTGACTCTTTTATTGTAATAATAACATTCCACGTAAGATAAATATTAGGGTAGTCAAAGTTTGCTTCAATAAATGCTGAAAATGTGACCAAATCTATTTGATATACAAATATATTGAAAAAATGTTGTTGCTGAAGAAAAAAAGAAATTGCATCCATTAACCACGAACCATAAACCAAAGCTTTATCTGTTTTGGGCTAGAAATTTAAAGATAAGATTATATTTCTTTTTCACACAAGGAAAACTTTCATAATAGTTCTCTTTTTATAGAATGAGAAAAGTGAGAGTTCCATTGACTTTTAATTCAACACTTTTTAGCCACTAATAGAAAACATATCTTTGTTTTTGTTTCTGTTTGGTCCACATCCAAATGTGATTACAGCTTATTTCTGACTCTGTGTTAAGGGTCTACTCTTGGTGATGACTATACCGGATCCTGATGATTAAACATAATTGCCCATACAAATGTGCTCTCTGTATGGCCTTGCAATTTTAGCATTGGATATTTAGAAGATAAATATCAACATTATCATAGATAAATTAGTTCTATATTTTAAAACGTTACAAAACATGCTTTGTAATTGTGTTAAAGAAATACCATTTGGTGAGGTGGAGCATTGTTGGAAATTGAACCCAGGGCCTCAGGTATACATGTCAAGTCTTAATTATCACTGAGCTACATCTTTGGTACAAAAGTCTTAACACTCCAAATGGACTTGAATGGCATCTGATTTATGAGTTCTTGGGGCTGGCTATTGAGCGTAGCACACTAAACACTGGTTGTCATTAGTGTTACAGCTAACAACAGTCTCTGCTTAGGAAAAGAGCAAATCCCACTAACACTGTTTCTTTAACTGTTCTTCCTATAATTTCTTGCCCAATCCAGGACCACACTATATCCTAGCCAACATTGTCTGATTGGTTATGCCAATATTACAAGGGTATAAAAACTTATTATATGATTTGTTATACAAAACAAATTATCACCTAAATAAAGAGAACTCAGAATGTTCAAAAATTTAAGCCAGATTGCCTTTTATCCATACCCTTTCCCCAAGATGACATTTAAAAAGGTACTTATTCTCTACACTCACATTTTAACTAAAGAAATACAGATTGTTGTTTTTTTTTTTAGTTTTCATACACATCAAAGCTTATTCTTACCTCTGTGCCCAAGTTCAGCCCTGCAGGTGTACAGGACTTACTCCTGGCTATGTGCTAAAGGATCTGGTGGTTTTAGTGGGATAATATAAAGATACAATGATCAAATCAAGGTAGACTAAGCTACTATATTTAAAATTGAGAGACTATGAAGATAGTGTCAGGGTTAAATTGAATATCTTTGTATGTTGCTGACTGATTTTTCTCCTGTGCCACATAGTTAGTTCCCTGTGCATCGCTTGGTGTGGCCCCCAAATCTTCAGTATTACCCTTAGCCCTGCACTGCAGGACTGAAACAGCATATTATTCTTCAGCCCATCTATGAAACTTCTCAGATGGAGAACAATCATCAGAACTGGTCATTAGTCTTGCTATCTACTGCTTAGTGCACACACAAATGATCCAAGTAGTTTAAATGTAAAAATAAATTATTGTGATGCAGGTGATATTAGTATTAAAATAATGAATGATAGCATACTAAAATATTGTTCTGCGATATCTAAGTATCTTATTTCTACAAGATATTTAATGTAGTTTACTAGCTTCTGTGAATTATATAAACTGAAATATGGATTATAAAATAATGTATCTTTCTTTCTAAAACCTATATATATATATATAAGAAATATTAGGAATCATTAATTTTGCAATTGCTTTTCAAAAATGTAGACTTTAAAAATAGCAGGATCATAAATATAGTTTTCATAAAAATTTGATGAAATAGAAATGAACACAAAAGTAATTACACAATAAGTATCAGGGAGATAGTGCATGGTTAAGACACTCATCTTGCCTTAAGCTGAACACAGTTAGGTCTCTGGTACAATTTGAAATAATCCCTGAGAACAGAACCAGGAATAAGTCCTGAGCATAGTAGTGTATGTTTCCAAAATAAAAAAATAGCAAAAAAAATTATTATAAAATCTTAAATACATAAATAATATAAATTAGAAAAAAGAGAAATGCATGAGATTTGGTTTCTTAACAGATTTTTATTACACATATTACATATGACTTCATTTGAGTAAGTTTCTCTCAGTTAACCTTTTCGGCAAGAGATAGATTATTATTTTATTTTCATTTACCATATGTATAGTTAAACACTTTTTTGGACAAAATTACTTGAACATGGACAAACTTGAAATATCATTGCTATATAGTAAGAATCTAGACTGTATTTTTATAAGACATCTTTAAAACTTTTCTTAAAATAATATTTACAGATAACAATTATAACTATAATCCATCTGCAATTTAAAAACCAAATCCATATGGTATTTGATTTAAAATATTGGAAATCAAGATCTGCTTGACTTTACTCACTTGTCATTTTTTATTTTGTCTTCCCCATCCTCCAATTTAATGTTTCAAGTTTGAGGTGTGGGAAAATTTTTCGACTATCACAAAGGGAACCTCATGATCTTTGTTTATTTATTTTTAAATCCTGGCTAATGAATTAAGTTATCTACTTTGATTTGGTTTGGAGAGAAGAAATGAGAATGCTAATGGCTTTTTATATAGTCAATTAATTACATTTGAGGCAGATACCAGAAAGTTACTATAAATATTCTTGCTCTCACAAGCTTTGTTTAGACTTAATGTACCAAATACCTTATTAATGTCAGTGAAGAATCTGTTGCTCTGTGTTTTATCTCTGTGCATTCCTTGTGGAATGCTGACTTTATTCGTTGTTTCTGTACATTAGCAGTTTAATAGAAAAGTGTGTTTCATATGATGCATTGGAGACATTAATATTTTTTATCATTTTCCATAATCATTTTTCTTTGATCTAGGACTGATTTTCCAACTCTTATTTTCTACTAATCTCCTGTAAAAATTCAGAAATTCACCTAAGTAGATGAAATTTTTTACTACAGTATAATTCAAAATTATGCTTGCTCTGACAGAATAAATGTGTGGAGCATTTGAACAATTCTTATTAATTTTACCATTGACTATTTGAGAGAACACTCTAGAACAGCAGGAGTCTATATGTCTTAATGAGTGAAAGACTTATTTCCAGTTCTTTCAGACTAAAAGATACTCAAAATGGAGTGGGAAAACAATAACTTGCATTTTTAGGAATATAATTATAGTATATATTAGATTATGATTAAGTTCACAATAAGTTCTTATAGGCAGGTAATTATAGTAAAACTATATACCAACTTTGCATTTTAGAATATGTCATATATGTAATCTTTATATTTAAATTCACCGTCTTTTAGAAAACTTTACACATAAGCATTAATTTAATTAAATTTGAGATGTATGCACTTGATTAGAAGTCACAAATCTTTGCATGAATTAAGACAGACAGACATTATCTTGGTATTATTAAAGTAATAAGTTAAGAAAATAATGATTTAGATGTTAGCTGAAAGAATGAATGATCATTTTGTAAAGTAATGACAAATAATTTCTTCATATGCAAATATCTATCTATTCATTTCTTACAATGTGAAGATAAAATATAATTACTTATGGTGATGTGGAAATATTTACTACTTAATTTTACACACCATATGCAAAACACTGATTCACCTTTAACTGTTGCACTGAAGTGATCAGCTTCCTTAGGTTAAATTAAGAGAATTTTATTTCTTCAGTTTAAATTAAGTCTGCCATTTTCACTTTATCATGCATTTGACATTAGAGATCAATCATTTATATGATTTAAAGTCATATCATTTATGATAAAATTAAGCAATATAATTTTAAATAGCAGATATATTGTAACAGATTTAAAATAGCAAAATATACTATCTGTTTTTCTATCTTCTTTTTTTTTTTTCAATTAGTAATAATCGCGCCTTGGATAAACCTCATTGGCTACGATACTGCCACTGTGCAAAGCTCTATCTTCTTTTCAATTTATTTGTGGGAGCATTAATGGGTATAAAATGTCCCTGTATTTCTTTGAATCTTACTTGCATTTAATTTCTTTTTAACATAGGAATAATCGCTGTTCCTGAGAGAGATAATACAGTGAATAAGACTCTTGCCTTCAGAAAATCTGCTTTCAATCCTTATCATCATATAGGGTCCCCTGAGGCTCCTTTCAGGAATGATCCCAGATTATAGTGCCAGGACAGAGCCTGAGCATCACTGAATGTGGCTCACAAACCAATTAAACAAACAGAAGACTAATTCTTACTGCTTACAATGTTTTCACTATAGAATCTCAGGAACGGTGCTGAATAATTAGGTGGCTAAGAAGTTTCGGACTTAATTTTCTTAACCACTCTGAAGGAATAATAATATCTACCTTTTAAAATTGCCAGTTAATATATTAGCTAAGCCACCTGTGGATTTACTTATATATTCATTAATATAACACTTATATATTCATTAATATAACACTTATATATTCCTTAATATATTCATTAATATAACACTGGGTGGTGTTCAATGGTTAGTTAGGCTCTGCCCTTAGGTGTTACTCCTGACAGTCTCATGGGGACCATAGTGAAAGACTGCATGCAAAGCAAATATTTGCATGTATCTAACCACTCTCTCTAACTTTGAATCTTAGCATTATAGATAACTTAAGAAATAAAATGTCTCTTTCTAACTTTGTATCTTAGCAATATAGATAACTTGAGAAATAAAATGTTATATTTTATGTTCCAGTGTCTTTTTATTCATTCATTCATTGGTATTTCACCTTCTCCTCAACAAGATAGATATTTACTGAAAATGGCTAATTTTTAGATTTGTTTGACATTTATTCTTTCAGAGCATTTGTGTTGCTCACTGAATTTTTTCAAAATCTCTTTAAAATTAGCTGGGTATTCTTATATAACACACCCAGAAAAAATATATTAACTTATATAAGACATTTAATTCTCGTAAAGGAGCAAAATATTAAAATAAAAATCAAACTAAACTCTTCATTTAAAAACAAAATGCATCACTTTTTAGCATTATGTTATGTCCTAATACATATTATATACAATATTGTATTGTATTTGGGGTACAGAGTGATAGTACATCAGGTAAGGCATTTGCCTTGAATTTAGCCAACTCAAGTTTGATCTCTGGAACTCCATATGGTTCCAGACTATGCCTGGATTTATGCATGTGCCCAAAGCCAGGAATAAGTTCTGATAAAAGGTGAGTGTGTCACACACACACATCTACTCAACACAACACTAATTTGGTTAGTTTAGATGAAACAATCATTCATATAATCTTTAAATAAATCATGTGTCAAGAACGTGTATAATAATTGAAAATATTTTCATACAAACAAATTTAGTTGATTGAATAGCTACATAGCTCATAATGTTTTATTAATTTCAGTTATTTTTATGTACTTTTAAGAATCACCAGGGCCAGAGAGATAGCACAGTGGTAGGGTGTTTGCCTTGCATGCAGCCATTCAGGATGTTTCAAATCCCGGCAGCTACTATAGACACAAGTGCCTGCCAGAGGCGATTGCTGAGCACAGGGCCAGGAGTGCCGAGCACTGCCTGGTGTGACCCAAAAACAAACAAACAAACAAAAACAAACAAACAAAAAAGATCAAAGTCAAGCCAGTGGAGAAAATGGTATGAATTATATGAAGTGTTTGTCAAATGTGTTTACCTCTATTGCTGTGTGATATTACTAGAAATTTCAATAAATTAGCAACATACGGGGCCATAACTGTAGGGTGTTTGCCTTGCACGGGCTGACCTAGGAAAGACCTCGGTTTGATCCCCGGTGTCCCATATGGTCCCCTAAGCCAGGAGCGATTTCTGAGAGCATAGCCAGGAATAACTCCTGAGTGGCACCAGCTGTCCCAAATCCCCACCCCCCAAAAAAATTAACACCATACTATCAAAGCAGTAATTTAGTAAAAACTCCTTTAAATTAAAAAAAATAAAAACAAAACATTTGGATTTTGAGCTATATATGTCTAGTAGCTCATTTTTGATCTTATTTCTTTTTTGGGCCACACTAGGTGATGCTCAGTGGTTACTCCAGACTGTGTGTTTAGAAATCACTCTTGGCCATATGGGATGCTTGGAGATCCAGCTACTATCCTAAATTAGCACGTGGAAGGCAAATGCCCTACCACTTGCACCACCACTCTGGCCCTATATATAAACTTAGTATAAATTTAAATCATGAATTTTAGTTTTAAAGATACTAGATATTAATTCCAATTTTTATGTTATAACAGATTATTTTGAACAGTTAAAGGCAATTTAATTGCAAACGTACTCTAAAGATACATAAGTTGTTAAATTATGATTAGTATGAATTGAGATCAAACAAGTCATTTAAGGAAGTATATTTGTGCTCAATAAGCAAGTGATTTTTTTCCAATCCCTTAACGATAAAAATTCTAAGAGATTCAAGGAGATAGCTCATCTTTCAGATCACAGGAATAACGTGAAGCTAACTGAGTCTGATTTTATTTATTGATTGATTTGATTTATTTTATTTTATACAGATAAAATAATAATAATAATAATAATAATGATATTAAATCTCAGAGTGCCACCAGGCGCAGCCTTAGTATCCCTGCCTCCCACCTCATCTGGGATTGAGACGCACTGTATCTAGGTTCTGTTTTTGTCTTTTTAAGTGGTTTTATTTGCTGAAGATCACCAAGAATGACCACCAAACTCTTGGATATTGCTTGGGATATGTGACCCCTACACAGAGTTTTTAAAAAATTTAGTAACATTTTAACACGAGCTAACAACTGAATCACAGTTGAAGTGTTTCAATGCACAACAGTTATTTTAGTTTATAGGGTAACAACAGCTAAATATTTTATAAATTTCTTTATTACAAGACTAAAAGATAAAAAAAGAGATTTCTTCCTTAAATAGCTCACTACTTTTATCCTTATATGAAAATCTATTTTATAGATATACAGTTTTCTGCCTTTTTTTTAAACTGTGTACAGTATTTTTCCCAATTTTTAGCTTTCATTTATCAAGTAAGAATCATATACAAAATACAAATGCATACCTAACCATTTAAGTGCCACATGATAAATAATGGAGAGTTAAATGATAAACATTGGCCAATTATGGAACATTTTCAGAATTTGCATGGCAATTTCAAAGATATATTATTGATGTTTCATTAATTCTTACCTAAATATCACATCTCAGAACATCTGTCAATGTGCTTAACATACTATCATAATTACATAGACCAACTAGGTAGCCTTGACATTTTATTTCTTTAATTAATAATATTTGGAGGTTTAAAGGAACAATGAAATTTGATTGGTATTTATAAAATGTCATCTTGCTATGCAAATTTATAACATAATCTCTGACTTGCAAAGAGCTTATCTTTTCTATTTTTAAAGCACCCCTTTTTTGGAACTGATCATTCTGGACAAGAACTGGGTGCTGAAAGGGGATTAAGTGATATGCATGCATCCATTAATAATGATGCAAACCACACTGGTGAAAAAGAAAAAAAAACTGGGGACATTGATGGCAGAAATTGTGCACTGGTGAAGGCATATCAGTATGACTAAAACTCAATCGTGAAAAATTATGTAAACCATACTTAAATAAAGTAGCTATTAAAGAAATGAATTTTATTTTACATATACAGCATTACACTTTAGTATACATATAATTTTATGTGAGGTCTTCCTGGTAATGCTTATGATATCCCGAGTCTCTTTTGATGATTTTTGGTCAAGATGACAGTTGAATGCAAGACCTAAGGGTAATTAAGATACTGTTTGAGTAATACCATACCAGGGATTATCAAGACAAGTGCATCACATATCTACATGATGTCAGTTTCAAAATGAATTTCTCTTAACTCAAGAGATATGTTTTAATTCTAATATTATCTCTTTGACCCAGTTTCTCCATATTAATATTTGGAGAAAGTGTGTTTTCTCAGAATGCACAGAGATTCTTTATAAACATTGTTTATATTTTCTTACTTTTTCTCTTAAAATTTAGTTGTTTTAACTAAAGACTCAAATGAAGTGAAATCAAAGTCTATACAAACAAATTGAGGTGTAGATCATTTTTTTCTCTTGAGAAAAATTGTGTAAAGTGTATTAGTACAGGTTTTAACGATTCCTTGTCATGTAGTTTTACTGAAAAATGCCCACCTTGTTTCCTGTGATTTGCCTTTTGTTCTATTTGTAGTTCTGACAATCCCTTATTAGTTCCAGAGTAGATCTTATAGGTGCTAATAGGGTTGATGTTAAAACTCTGACAGCTGGCACTAATGCTGATAAAGGACAATTGTAGGGAAAAATGTTAGCTCTGATGATATTTAATAAAAGTCCTCTTAAAGAGTAATTTGGACAATAAAAAAACTCCCCTTGTTCTCAGTTATTTTGCATAATGTGATACCCTTTTCTCTAGGGAAGAGTTGATTAAAAAGAGTTAATGAAACATCAATAATGTCTTTGAAACTTGGCATTTAAATTCAGAAAATATATTATTGCATTACTTCTTTAGAAAAAATGTGCTTGTGTTTTTGTTGTATCTCCTCATTTTGTAGAATGTGGGCAAACCGTATTTTGGCAGATAAATGTGTGATAACTTAAGGGTGTCTTTTTGTTGGAAAAGAATTCATGTTTGATCCTATTGTTATCAGCCACATTACCTGTGTTCCTCTTAGAAGGATCATTAAAGGGTTTTTCTTCAAAAATTGCAATCATAGTCTTGACTTCTAGCATCTTTTTCTGTGAGAAGAAACCCAGGTTAAACAATAGAAATTAAGTTGAAGAAGCTCACAATCTTATTAGTTGTCAGAGGTCTCCCATTTTAGAAATGAAAAGAATGACTTCCACAAGCAAAAAGCCACAGGAAACTATTTCTGAATTTCAGTGAGTACTCAGCTATGGTGCTACACAAAGTTAAGTATAGAGGCTGTAATTGAGAACAGCTGCTAATTTTTGATGTGAAGACTCACTTTCAACAAGAAAAAGCATATGTTATGACATGAGAGAACATTATTCTTGATTTAATGTATAAAGAACATACAGAGTTCTATGAGAAACAGAAACAATCTGTATATATAAATGGTGGGAAAGAAATAATTTGTGTTTCACTGGTTGTTATTAAAAAGAAAGAATATATAGTTTAAAGAATATATAGTTTATAGATTTATATGTTTTATATTATATATTTTAGACAGTTATATTAAAGATGCCATTTTACTTTTTCCCAGAGCTTAGGACCCATTTAATTATCTACATACATTACTAATAGACTTATCTGAATTATTTAAATATATCAATTAACAGTTATATTATTGTATGGCATAGAGGGCTTATTAATGAACTAAATTGGTGGGATGCATGAAATAATTCCTGCTCTCAAACATCTTACACTGTAAAGAAATACAAAGTAAATTTATATTAAAAGAAAACAATTATTGATTCAGAAAATTTCATCCAATCTAAGAAAGATGAATGTTAGATGTAGATTTGATATATGTTAAATGTATATCAGAGACTCACAAAGTATATTTCTATAATGTCATAAATTAAGGACTTTGACTGCTATGGAATTATGTCATCATTTATTAGTTATATTAGCATAATTTTATTTTATGTTTACTCTTTAATTTATGTTTACTCTGTGAAATATGTAATGAACTGAACAAGAAATGTCTCTGTCTTCAAGGAATTTATATTAAATGGAAATTTCAATAAATTACAAATACTTTGTTGCAAATTCTTTCTGCATATGATAGACATGTAAACCTTGAAAATATTATTAATTCTGATGATTATTTCCTGGAAGGCATTTGATAATGTCCAGTAACACCAGTACTACTGCTAGAATATGGTATCTGCTACATATTTTACAATGTGTGGTATAGCTTTAAAATATATTATACAGACAAGCATAATCTATTTGTTTAAGAATGAAAAACAATTATTTAGAATAGCCCTTATTGGGGCCGGGCGGTGGCGCTGGAGGTAAGGTGCCTGCCTTGCCTGCGCTAACCTAGGACGGACCACGGTTTGATCCCCCAGTTCCCCATATGGTCCCCCGTGCCTGCCAGGAGTGATTTCTGAGCGAATAGCCAGGAGTAACCCCTGAGCATCACCGGGTGTGGCCCCAAAACAAAAACAAATAAACAAAAAAAAAAAGAATAGCCCTTACTTTTAAAGAGACTTAAATTAAACCCAATATTCTCATTACACATTGATAGGTGTTAAATTGAATCCTAATTGAATCGCAGAATCTAACTAAAAATTCCATGTTAGTTTTAATTTTTTATGTATTTAAGGCATATCAGTTCCTACTAAGTATTTAGATGATCATAAAGTAATAGTTAGGCAAAGAAAAATACCTAATATGCTATGTTAGAGGAAATAATAAGTTTCAGAAATATTTGCTTGATGTTAGAAAAATTTTAAAACTGCTGCAAGGTTACTTGCAGAAAACTGGTCAAAGTAACTGGCATTCAATATCTATGATTTGGAGGTCTTGAACTAAAAATGTGAACAGAGTAATAAAAGAGATACCAGAGAGAACACATTTAGATATAGAGTGGGTTTCCATATACAAAGGACTCAGACAGCTGCTACAGAATAGCTCATTCCCTTTTAGGATATACTGAGGTGCTGACATAAAATCAAATCTGACATATGACTCATATTTTGGTAATATGAAACTCATGCCAAGTTGACAGGTAGATATGGTTGTATTAAAAGACACATTGTATTAATAATTTGTTCATAAAAAGCTCCTGTGCTAGGACAGTGACTTATAATTAGAGTAGCATTTTAACATCAGCTGTTTTTGTCCCTTAACTGAGCCTGATACTTAATTTAGTCCACCAAGAAACTATGTGCATGGTACTATCATTTCCCCATTTCCCAAGAGAGGAAACTAAAGGTTTAGAGAAATTAGGAAGTTGTCAGAGGTCTTGTTAAATGGTGAAATTGGAATTTGTGTGCAGAGTACTTGTGTGACTCGTGTTCCTTCCCTGGTAGGTGACTAGGAAAATGAGAAGCCTGAGGCTCCACAGTTAAGTGTTTTCTGAAGTAACCACCCAGTGTGGCACACCTGTAATTACTCAGCTAAAGTTTTCATAGAATGCTATTCAACACTCCACTACATATTCTCTGTAAAACATGTCACAGACTAAATTTACTTACGGAATTTGTACCAGTGGTGTTCCTCCATATTCTGGAGCGTTTTTACTTGGAAAACTGATTCATGTCATGAAAAATTGTTTGAATTACCGACATGAAAGTATAGATTATATGTCTTTGGGCATCTAATAGTTACACATCTGCAACACATCTTTTCGTAACTACAGTCAAAATTTTACTTTTATTTCTTTACCTATTCCATTTGTACTAGATTCTTCACTCATAGAAATGCTTACATTAATTTACTTATTCTTGAAAACTGGGTATCCTATCTCAAGCATCATAACCCAGAAATGCATTTATATTAACATTTATATATTACATAAGTTGTATACAAATGATAAATGGGCCAGGTATTTTTTTATCAGTGTTCTGAGTAAAAATTTGAGTCACATTTTGCCAGTGTAGACCTAAGAAAATCTATTTAATTCTACTTATATCAAAATATCATTATGATCATTTAGATCAAAATTCTCAATATCTTTTAAAATAATGATGTCCCCATGATTTAAAATATTCTTAGCATTAATACTTTAGGAGTATAATGTTGCCATACAACACTCACTATCGGTGTCAACAATGTTTCATATAATTTAGTTTGTTATTTTTATCTTAATATGTCTCTGCAACTTACCATATTGTGAAAATCTGTACAGGTTTTTTGTGGGTGATTACTACTAAAAATCAGTGGAACTAGAACTTTGAGCTCTAGCAATGTGGTTACAAAGATTAATTCTGACACTGTGTCTTCTTAAAATATCCTCTTAAAATAGAAAGCTATCCTTGATAGCCCCAAACAAGGGAATGGGAGATCCATTTATAGAACACAGTTTTGCTCCCCCGTTCTCAGTCCAAATACACAAGCTATTGTTTCCTAAATAAGTACATCAAGAACAGTTAGCATGTACATTAAAATAACTATTAGGACAAAATGAATTCATGGAACTTGCATGTATACAGATGAATATGGAGTGTTTATTTTGAGTGAAATGAACCAGAGAACAAGTGGTAGACACAGGATAATTGGAATCCTTTGTGGGATCTATATATTTTTTAAAAAACATAGAATAGCAATAATTATTAAAGACAATAGATATGTGTACCAGGAGGACCAGGTTATGGTTGGAAGCTTGCCACAAAGAGTGGGGTTGTGCAGGAAGGTAAAGAATGGACCACTATGGCAATAATAAAAGAAAATGATCACTCTGGAAAAGAACTGGGAGCTGAAAGAAAATAAAGCAATATGCATAATACCCCTTCAATAACAATATTGCTAACCACATTGGTAGAAGAAAAATACTATAAGAAAGAAAGAGTGAATGAGCGAGGGAGAGAAAGGTAGAGAAATGGAAAAACTGGAAAACTGGGACATTGATGATGAGAAATAGGTATTAGTGAAGTAATGGGCGCTGGAATATTATATGTAGGAACTCAATTATAAAAAATGTATATCTCTGTATCTCATGGTTATTCAGTGAAAATTTTATTAATTAAACAAAATAAAAAGCTGAGCTATTTGCATTGCTATAGCCATAGAGCGATAACAGGAAAACACTGTTAATATATAGCATTAAAGTCATGCTAATATCGTATATCAAATATGTCATGGTAATATCCTATATTCAAATGTGGCAAAGGTCACATTTGAAGCTTCATAGCCCAAACTATACTTTATTTTTTATTTATAGCACTAGTCTTAGCTCATAATTATTAATTAGATGATAATTTTTCATAGTTCTTGATTTCATTTGATGACAATTATGCAATGAAAACTATCTTCAATTAACTTAATACTTTTTGCCCATTTTTAAAATTTCTAATTGCTTTAAAGCATAGTATAAAAATATTTCACAAAGAATCTCTGGCCTTTATTTTATGGCCATGTGGAACTGAGTCACACCACTAATTACCTCTGCTTCTATTTCCATTGCCCCTGCTGTTGCCGAAGACATGATTGATAGGAGAAGATGGTGAATGGGAAGCCAGACACCGAAAGACACTTGCCATGTGCCCAATGTGTATGTTTACACAATATGCTTCATTATTAGCTTGAAATATCTCCAAATGGCATATTGGCAACCTTTTACAGATGGCTGACACATATACTACACATAAAACAATTTTTTAAAGCTCATAAGCAGTATTTTGTGTAGAGTATATAAAATGCATATAAGTAAATCTAGCTTCATATATATGTTGTCATGATTATACATGTGGCTACACATATAGTCATACATGACATGCACATAGCTAGCAGAAGAGTATAAATTTGCCTATATGTATAAATATGTGTAGTTAAATGCATGTTATACTTATTTATGTTATATATTTATTTACCCACACAGACACATATATTTGGCACTATTTATCAAGTACACATACTTATGTATTTATTATAATATACCTACTTATAAATATGCCTAACATATTTAATTCTAAAATAATTTAATGTTGAAATATGTAATAGGCAGATTAATATAAACTTTAGAAATTTTTTGCTACTGTGTAGGTTCTTAAAATTCTTTTAGCTTTCTGAATGAGAAAGATACAAAAATAAACTAATTCATATGATTATCACATTTCTAAAATTTCAAATTAAATAGCATATCAATACATTTTCACTTCTAATATAATACTTTAAATGTAATGCATAATATTTTTAAAGTAATGACTTCAATGTAATGCTTTTAATGGTAAATCAACTTGACTTTTATTTTACATATTACCTAAAATACAGATTCATCTGCTTTATGTGAAGATAACATATAGAAAGGTTTTTTTTGAAAAATTTATTTTATTATATATTATAATTTGTGGGTATTTATAAGAAATAACTTTGTAAGCTTCATAGAATATAAAATCTTGCATAAAACAACTATTTTAATCAATATTGGCAATATCCTTTAAAATGTTTGCATTATAAAAGAAAAGATATTCCCAAGGTCTTTTACTCCATGGAAATTGTGTTTCTGTGACAAGATATACACTGCTTTATACCCAAATATGAGTAATGACGATGCATGTGATAATGGTGTTCTAGTACTTCATTGCAGAGCTACTGTAAAAAGCTGTAGAAAAAGCAGACTGTATCCTTTGTAAGGTTGATGGTTGCTCTTATTAGTGTTGAAAAGAAAAGAAAAAGTACATTGGCTTGCATTTTATTAAACACAGTAGGTAAAGCAGATGAACACTTGGAAGTATTGTGCTCCTACAAAGAAAGTTAAACACTGTTCATATTGGATATTTGCCAAACTCATACCATAAACTCCAGGCAAGCATCAGGATTGTAGAAAAATTGTCAACTCAGCTGCTGAATTTTCTGTATGATCTTAGACCAAAAAGAGATTTCTTTATCATGTATGGGGGGGATGAGAATTGATTTGTTTTACATGACTTTATTTATATTAAATTCACCACAAAAGTTTCTACTTAAGGCATAATTAATCCTATAATCATAGTATGATAGAAACTCATGTTACTATCACTGGTTTTAAATTTTATATTGCTTATATACTTTCTACAATCTTCAATGGATAAGTTAGTTTAAAGTATATAAAAAGTTTGAGGTATAAATTCTTTGATGTCTATATGTATGTGACTCATAATATTGACTATCAAACTTCTAGTCTCATATTATACCAGAAATTGTTTATGTGTCAATATACAATAGTCTCTAATAGGAGAGAACCATAGAACCTGTCACTTTTAGAGTTTAATGTGAATCTTTATTACATACATGTATTTTTGAGTGATCAGTGATGATTCCTTTTTGATTACATTATTACTTTTAAACACATTAACTATACTAAATAGAATAATTAAATGAGGCAAATGTTAATAGTTTTAGGACACATTTATTTATTTATTTATTTACTTATTGGTTCTTGGGCCACACCAAGTGACACTCAGAGATAATTCCTGGCTATGCACTCAGAAATTGCTCCTGGCTTGGGGGACCATATGGGATGCAGGGGGATTTAACAGTGGTCCATCCTAGGCAGTGCAGCCAAGGCAGACACCTTATTACTTATGCCACCACTCTGGCCCCAGTCTTAGGAAACATTTAGATAACAGCTTTAATACTGGTCTATTAATTTCTTAAATATTAAAATAATATATTGATGGATTAAAATAAATTAAAGGGTCAATATTAATATTTTAATACATGTGATTAAAGGGGCTAATGTAACTAAATACTTTTTAAAAATATTGCCTACTTACTCTAATTTTTAAATCAAAATAAAATACATCACATCACACTAGTCTATCAAAATCAAGTTCATAAAATCAGTAGATAATATCAATACTTTTCTGACAAACTATCAATGGAATAGAAAATTGAACATTTTGGAAGTGTTCAATATTTAATTGTTAAATAACAAAACAGATGTCATTACTTTACTAATGCACAATTTGTCTCATATTCAATTTTGTAAAATAATATTAAGAAAGAAATAAAAAACAAATAATTCATTCTACTTTTTCAGAAACAATATTGTTAAAACTTGGCATTTTCTTATTTTATACTAAAGATTCAGATTTTGTCATTCAATTTATTTTTTCTAATTTTTTTAAAATATTTATACACAGACCATAAAAAGTTTCTTATCTGATGAGATGGAAAGCTATTAATATTTGTAATATTAATAACAAATTCAATTATGAATTTGATAATAAAATAAATGACAATTTAAAGACTGAAGTTGCACAGGGAATGAAGACATATTTCAAAATTGACAAATAATATACAGCTGAATGTACCTGTACTGAAATACTTTTCTTATGTTGTTGTGTTATAATTTTGTTATTGCACTTATTTGCTGTTATTCATTGTCTACTCAGGTATGGGGCATGATTAGACACTACTGCATAAAAATTATAATGATAAAATACAACTTCAATCTGCATCCTGTCTGAGACAGTCAATGACTTTGTTATATGAATCTTCAGAGTATTTACTGTAGTGCCTCTGAAGATTCTACCATGTCTTGAGCAATTGCCTAAACCTACACTAGTTTTAAAATAGACCTGACGGATATCTATAGTTTTTGCCAACTATAAACTGGTGAACTTGCTACATTCGGTATGTTTAAATTCCTCAGATTTTTTTTCTTTTAAATTGTATACATTTTTGAATTTGATTTTTATTCCTTTGGAGCTTCATTTCTGGCCATTCTTTAGACTTATTTGTGCCTGTGTATTCAAAGATCACTGCTGGAAGTTCTCTTAATCTTATATGGGTTCAAGATTTTACAATATGTTGACTACCTGGAATGTAATTAACTATTTTATCCTTGTACAATCTCTCCAAAACATATTGTGTATTTTAAACTGATGGCAGTGAATAAAATTATGCTGGCATAAAACACTCCATGTGAAAGATATAAATAATTTTAGAAGAAAGTTTAGAATAAATACCATTCATAATTTTAAGGTGGAATTCAGGCACTGTGTTTTCTAAGTATGCAACATATTCATCTAGTGTATTTCCTTTTTATTCTTATGATGATAATGTGGTCTCAGAACTTCCTTTACTTTAGCCATTAATAAACCGAGTAACTTGTTTTGAAACTGATAATAAAAATATTCAAGTAGAAAAAGTGGAAATAGGGGGCCGGGCGGTGGCGCTGGAGGTAAGGTGCCTGCCTTGCCTGCGCTAACCTAGGTCGGACCGCGGTTCGATTCCCCGGTTCCCCATATGGTCCCCCGTGCCTGCCAGGAGCAACTTCTGAGCAAATAGCCAGGAGTAACCCCTGAGCATCACCGGGTGTGGCCCAAAAACCAAAAAAAAAAAAAAAAAAAAAAAAAA
>PVKC010014102.1:0-22152 GCA_004027635.1 Crocidura indochinensis
GGGCCACATATTGTATTTGTTCCTGTTTGTTTCTTCACATCAAAATAAGATGTATGCAGTGTGCATAGGAATTTGTTGGTAATTTTTGTTTTTACTATAGTCTGGCCCTCCAATGGTCTGAGGGACAGTGAACTAGGCCCCTGTTTAAAAAGTTTTGAGGACCCCTGTTCCAGAAGGTTGTAAATGACAGGAAATTAGTCTATAGTGTAAGTAATCAATAAATTGTAGAAACACTAAAATCTTCTGTGATAGAGCATTGGAAACTTAGTTTGTCTTATCAATAAATACTGCCGTTTCATGTTTTATTTGTGTGGCATAAGCAGTTCAGTTCTTCATTTTTAACAAATACGCCTGTCTGTAGAAAAGATAGTGCATTGTAATATTCTAAATACTTTAATTCTGATTTTAGGCTCTGAAAAGCGGTCCTTAAAATGTAGTATAATTGATTTATAAAAGAGGAAATAGAGATCGAAGCATGGATTTATGCCATACCCCAAAATTTTTGCCCAGCTGTAGGCACAGGCTAAGATTAATTTTCTTATTAAATTGATGTATCTATTATTGATAGGAAATACAGAGCATAATAAAAGCCGTTTCTACGATTCAGTTAAATTAAATATGTTCATATTAATTCAATAAATTGATAAATTTGACCATAAGATCTCTGATAGGCATGTTGTTTATTTTACTGTTCCTTAGACGTGAATTTAAACATGCAGAGTTGTATGTTGTAGAATCTCTGGAAAAAGTAAATTCCGGATAAGCACGTTTTAATTGTTTGCTTTGCTCTCATTGCTCCTGTGATACTAGCAGCATATTTAGGAATGCAAGTGGTTCACAATAAATGCAATCTAGAGTTAATATTCTTTTCTTTACTTGCTCACAGGTTCACAGATGAAGAGTCTAGAGTATTCCTGCTCGACAGGGGCAATACCAGAGATAAAGAGACTCCAAAAGAGAAGGGATCAGAAAAAGGGAGAACAGAGGGAGAGTGGGAAGATCAGGAAGCTCTCGATTACTTCAGTGATAAAGAGTCTGGAAAACAAAAATTTAATGATTCAGAAGGGGATGACACAGAGGAGACAGAGGATTATAGACAGTTCAGGAAGTCAGTACTTGCAGATCAGGGTAAGAATTTTGCCTCCACATCTCACCGGAATACTGAGGAGGAAGGATCCAAATACAAGTCCAAAGCTTCACTGAAAGGCAATAGAGACAGTGATGGATTTAGAGAAGAAAAAAATTATAAACTTAAAGAGACTGGATATGTAGTAGAAAGATCTAGCACGACAAAAGATAAGCACAAGGAAGATGACAAAAATTCGGAGAGAATAACAGTAAAGAAAGAAACTCAATCACCTGAGCAGGTAAAGTCTGAAAAGCTCAAAGACCTCTTTGATTACAGTCCCCCTCTGCACAAGAATCTGGATTCACGAGAGAAGTCTACCTTCAGAGAGGAGAGCCCACTTAGGATCAAAATGATAGCCAGTGATTCTCACCGTCCTGAAGTCAAACTCAAAATGGCACCTGTTCCGCTCGATGATTCGAACAGGTAATTTTACATTGCTACCCAGTAGACTATGGGTGATTAATTTTCCAGTTAATTACTTTCTGAACACTTCCATTTTCATATTCAAACCATTTGGTGTATTTTTGTTTGTATGTGTGTTTTCTTACCGATATGCTCCAGACCTGCCTCCTTGACTAAAGACAGGCTACTCGCTAGTACACTTGTCCATTCTGTCAAGAAGGAGCAAGAATTCCGATCCATCTTTGACCACATTAAGTTGCCACAGGCCAGCAAAAGCACTTCTGAGTCATTTATTCAGCACATTGTATCCTTGGTTCATCATGTTAAAGGTATGTTTAGAATGCTTAGTACCGTGAATTACATATTTCTTTCTCCAGAATGAATAAATGTACTTTTTGTACTTACGTATCTTTGCTGGCAGGTATGATTAGCATTAAAAATGTGAGAAAATTGAACTTCATGAAAGATAATTTTGTTAGTGCTAGAAATGTAATTATAGTAGTCAAATGCTCAAATTAAAGCATAACCTTAAAAATTAGATCATAAATAAAATACACTAGAGATTACATAATGCTGTTTTTTCAAAATGACTATTTTGGACTCAAATGAATTTTTCTTTAATTACATGCATATAATTTATGTTAATGTACTTTTAGCTCATTTATAACATAGATGGTTATATCTCTTAAACATTGGAAAAGCCTTAATTTTCTTTTATTTTACTATAAAGTACTTAGCTCTTTTATGGATGTAAAATGAATTGAGAATATTGGAATTACTAAAGGGAAAAGTTGAAGAAATTTAAGTTTAATCAGTGATTATGGGGCCGGAGCCGTGGCACAGGCAGGAGGGTGTCTGCCTTGCCTGCGCTAACCTAGGATGACCTTGGTTAGATCCCCAGTGTTCCATATGGTCCCACAAGCCAGGAGCAATTTCTGAGTGCATAGCCAGGAGAAACCCCTGAGCATCACCAGGTGTGGCCCAAAAACCAAAAAAGAAAAAAAAATCAGTGATTACGTGCATAGTAATTAATTATAAAGATAATTCATTTTTTAGATTCTAGAGATGATAAAAAGGTTGTTAAATATTGTTTTATTATGGATTCTAGTTTCAGTTACTGCATTAGTAGGTTCTAAGGTCTGACTTTTGGGCATTCAGGTTTGTTTTTGATATTTTGTTTAAAAGGCAGCTTACAGTGAAATAGGTTCTTATAGGATCTGTTGGTCTTCCATTATTCCCCTCATCCTAAATATCTCTTGACACAAATTTACTACTATAGCTGAAACTTATCAGTAGTTGCAATTCTTTATGCACTTGATATTTCAAGACATTGACTACTTAATGAGTTTCTTTTTTCACTGTCATTAAAACATGGTACAATTTTGTTGATTATAGCTTGGTTGAACCAATTTATGACCATAGTGTGGTACATAAAATATGAAACATTTTTCATTTTTTCTGCCAACTTTTTGGGACCTGTCCATTTTACAGTTACTGGTGAATTTTGAGATCATGTTTTGATAAAAGTTTTTCCACTTTTTTATTTTTTAAAAAAGATCTATAGATATGTTTCATTATTAGTATTGTGCAACCGATCTGAACAGCTCTTAAATAATATAGAGCTGAAAATGCCCAGTGATGTTTTCTTTTTCATTGTAACTAGGTCCTGGAATATGTTTTGAAATGGCAAAATCCATGTTTCAAAGTAAAATAGCTGTTGATACAGGCAAAGTTGAATCTTCTGTCTTCCTGGCAAAAATGGCATAAAAACTGAATTGCTAGCTCAAATTCCTGGGTTTCATGGAATTATGATTGAGGCACTACCCTTGTAGTGGCCATTTCAAGTTTTAATGATTGGTTATGAGACATTTACTGGATATTGGGCGGTAAGTTGACACAGATGTATGTTGACCTGTTAAGCAGATAGCTTGCTTCGTAATGTAATATTTCATGACTTTACATGTCTATTTTACATTTACAACATGTTTTGAACTGATTGAAAAACTAATTGATGTTGATAATACTAATTGCAAAAATTTTTAGAAGAAAGATGGCAATATCACTATGTGCTGTCAGGTTGCCCAGATGCCAGATTTTTTTTTTTTATTTTAGTTAGTGAATGTTAGTTGACAAAAATACTTTTGCGATTGAAATGGCAGTTTTTTCCTTAAATTCAATTTTTGTTGCCAACATAGTTCTTGAGTAAATTATTTTGTTGGTTTACTAAAGCCAGTTGTAGCTATTTTCATTTTTTTCTGCAAATTTTTATTTGAAGTATCTTCCTTCATATTGACAAGGTATAAGGACATTTACATGGTATTCTGTGTTTGGGGGAAGTCTAGTGCATTGTTGAAATGGAATTACATAATCAAAACTATTCTTGGGTTATATAAAGTATTAACAGATCTGGGAGGATTATCATATCACTTGTGTAGGTATAAGACGTTAAAAGGGTAGGAGAACTTTGTAATATTTGATTTTCTTCTGTTAGGTTTCTTGAGTATTTTTATTTTCTATTCATCTACTACATGCCCTTCTGTCACAAATAAAAGTCCTTTATATAGTAAATATAACTAATTGTGCAGTATTTCTCCTAAATCAACAGAACAATACTTCAAATCATCTTCAATGACCCTAAACGAGAGGTTCACTTCATATCAGAAAGCCACTGAAGAGCATAGTACTCGGCAAAAGAGCCCTGAGATACACAGGTATGTATGTGTATTATTAATAATTTTTTAAGGCTAGTTAAGTGAAGCAGTGGGAGTGGAGAAGGAACAAAGAAATCTGTAAACTGTGATCAAGTAATTGTAAACACCACTGTACTCGGACCAGCCGTATGTGTATTACTGAACAGAACTTATAAAATGGTTTGACATGGACTACATATCAAACTACATTAGAATGTTTAAACTGCGTTACATTAGAGCTGTACTGTTAATCGATATAAAAGTGAACATTGATTTTGTTCTTTATATTCAAGTCTTTTCTTTTTTTGTTTTTTGGACCACACGCAGTGATGCTCAGGGGTTACTTCTGGCTATGTGCTCAGATATTGCTCCTGGCTTGGGGGACAATGGGACATGGGAGGTCGAACGGAGGTCCATCCTGGATCAGCTGCATGCGAGGCAAATGACCTACCGCTGTGCTATCACTCGGGCCCTGTATTCTTCAGTCTTGAATGTTTCAAATTTACTTCGTTTTTTATATTTCAGACGAGCATTTCATAATTTACTTTAAGTTTATATTTGATTTAAACTAGTTCTATAGTTTTAAATATTTGGAATCACTTCTAGTATGAAATGGTGATCCTAATATCCACATTTGTTTTTAGGAATGGGGTTGAATGCCTGGAGGGTTGTACTTTAATTTACATCTAGTAAGTTTAAAATTAAAATAGTGGGTGAGTGGTAGAGATGGTTTCAAGAAGAGCACAAACATTGAAATGTGTCAATAGTCCTTGCTCCTGTAACTTTATTGCAGCATGATGAGCAAATTATATAACATAATCTCTGAATGTTATTTTTTCTTCATCCACAAAATGAGATGACGTTTCTTTTTTAGAAGATGATAGTGTCTGTTTTAAAATAGCTAAGTCAGTTTTTTGTGCATAAGTGGTGTGCTGTTTGTAGTGATTGCTAAGAAGTTCTGGAAAGTTGCTGTTGACACTGCTTTCTTAAAGGCAAGGATAAGCGTGGAATAAAATAAAGGGGCAAACTGAATTTGTAAATTATTTAGTAACATTCTGTTTGTGTTCATAGTTAATTTTAGTGATTACTAATTAAAATTGTTATATTTAGTGAAAGTTTTATCTCCCCCCCCCAAGCTTTATTTTTTTAAGATAAGGACTCAGGGTTTGTTGGGGAGAGGTAGGAGTGGAGTCAACTTTTTTAATAACATTGGCCATATGTTGTGAGCTCTTTGGTGTCAGGAATTGAACTCAAGCCTTTCTACATGGTATATTTGTGTACTGAGCCGTATCCCCAGGTCAAAACATTCTGGTCTTGATCATTAGAGTAATTTGATTAGTTTCTTTTAAATATGTAAAAATAATCTTGTTCATACATTTTTAATAGATTTTAAAACTTTAAGTTTGTTATTAGGAATTGAATTACTAATCTTAACATGCTGAATAAGTGTCTTGGGGGAGAAATAATTTTGATATTTTTTATGCAGTTATGTGCCTTTATTTCTTAACCATGAAGTAAATGTGACTACAAATAGACCTTATTTTCTATTAAGGAGAATTGACATCTCTCCAAGTGCCCTGAGGAAGCATACCCGTTTAGCAGGGGAAGAAAGAACTTTTAAAGAAGAAAGTCAAAAGGTAAGTTTTGAATGAGCTTTTTTTTCTTATTGCATTCAGCTTAAGTAATGACATTGTATTAAGTATAAGCAAAATATTTTCATGTCTTAAATTTACTAAATATAGTATATATGGTAAAGGTATGTAGTTTTTCTAGAAGAAATTAAGAAATTTGATTAATCAAATTTTATTTGATTAAGTTAAACCAAGAGTAGCTTTGAAAAAAATGGTGATAAAATTAGTTTTAAGGAAAGTGTAAAGAATCTAGGATTGGCTAAGGACAAATACAAAAGTGAAGTATGTTAGGGTTTTAATAAAGATTTGATGTGAAATGGGTGAGCTAGAATGAATATATCTGGATTCATGTGTGCCTAAATTAATATCAAGAAACAGTAATCTCTGTGCTACTGGGCATTTTTGATCTGGTTTAAAAAAGCTTTCTAAGACTTGATTTACAATTGGACCTTTGAATTAAAAGCTGTGTATAGTATTGTGATATTTTTGAATCGGTGGGAAAAAGACTACTTCAGAAAGTCTATGAATGAGCAATGGATAGAGGGTTTTGAAATTTAGTTGTTATAGGTAGTCCTTGAAATCTGATAGTTTGAAACAGACATTTTCTAGGTAGATTAGTTCACAAAATCTAGTGGAAGTGGGTGGAAATAGAATGGCTGCAGATCTCTTTTTTAATGTAAAGTTAAGGAAACTTGAAAGATTTACTTCTAGTCAGGCCATTACATAATGCTGTCTATGTAACACCTAGAAAATAGCTTACTGCCTCTCATTCCTTCATCCCTCCCTCCTTTTCTACCTCCTCCTTACCCTCCTTTTATATTCCTTCCCTCCCTTCTTCTTTCTTTCCCTCCTTCCCTCTATCCCTTCTTCCTTCTCTCACTCCCTCATTTCCTTCTTCCTTTTTACTTCCTCCTTTTCCTCCCTTCTTTCCCTTTCTTCTCTCCTTCCCTCCTTCCCTCCTCCCCTCTCTTCCTTTCTCTAAGTCAGCCAATTTCTTGTCATTAAAAAAAAAAAAAGAGAAAAAGAATGGCTTACTGAAGGTTGGGTTTTGAATTAGAAAAAAGGCATGCTTGTCTTATGAAGAGGTGTTTAATTGGGTATTAGGAAAATGTTTACTATGTATATTTTTTTAAAAATACAATATACTAAGGTGGTTATTCACATTAGAATATTTTAGAAAAACATTTTGAGGAAATGTCAATTATTTTTGCTGTAAAGAATTTGAGTTCAGTGTTGGGTCCTTTCTTTTTTTTTTAGTTTAGTTTATATTTAGACAGCTCATCTTTGATTCTCTATTTTACCCAGCTAAGATTTTGATCTGGAGGAGAGGTAATAACAATTAGTGATAAAAGGATATGATTTTTACCTTCATTTTCTATGTCAGTGAGTAATTATCACCAATGTGCCAATGCGTAATTAATGTATATATGGCTTAGAGGTTTAAAAGCATTTAGGTTTTCTTATTCTTTTGTGGGTTTTAAAATATTGGAGTGAAATAGCAAGATTTTTTAGTCTTGATGACATTTCTTATTATTTGAGATCATTTAGGTGAGTAATTGCTGCAGTGGGAGAAAAACGTATTTTATCATTTTTATGAATGCTTATTATAGCTAGACTTCCCAGGTTAAGTACTCTTATTGAATACTAGCAAGGATGTCCACATTGCTTAGCATCTTACTGATGTATAATTTTTCTTCATTCCTAGATGCCTCTTTCCATCTTCCTAAATTATATAGTATTTGAAAAGGCAATGGAACAAGAAGGAGGTGAATTGTGACCCAGTTAAACTAATGTCCGTTGCAATACCTGAATTGAGAAAGGGCAGTATATGGCCCCAAATACAGAGTACAGGATTGGGAATCATATCTTTCTGACTTTGTTTCTACTTATTCAAACTCAGTTTGGTTTCATTAATCTTATTCCACGTGCATGTTCTGGAAATTACGTGTTTTTTTTTTTCTTAATGGGTTGGTCAGTTTACTTGGGAAGAACTTAAAAATGAGGCTTAAATGATGCGATTCGTTTCTTTAGGATCCCATAAAAGGCAGAAGGCTACTTCAATTATAGATTGTAAGATCTGTTGTTCAACTCTTAAAAATTTGACATTGGAAGGATGAGGGATGAGGATGGAAAAATACCATTTTAATATGAAAAGTTTATTATGGATTGTTTTGAGCAGAAATCTGACAGTTTCAATAAAATTTTTTTATTTTTATTAATTTTCTTACTCCTGTTGCATTTATACACAAATGCTTGGTAAAAAGTCAAGCATGTTTAAAATACATGGAGTTAATAATATGCAATATTTGATCTTTTCTGGTAATAAGATGCTAGTTTAGAAACTGGCATAAAATTTTGCTGCTTTTTTTCCTATCGCCCCTGAAATTTATTTCACATCTGTCTTTTCTAGGGAGATAAAAAATTGAGGTGTGATTCTGCTGATCTTCGTCATGACATTGATCGTCGAAGAAAAGAAAGAAGTAAAGAACGAGGGGATTCCAAGGGCTCCAGGGAATCCAGTGGATCCAGAAAGCAGGAAAAAACTCCAAAAGATTACAAAGAATACAAATCTTACAAAGAAGACAGGTAATTGTCAAAACTGTCTGCGTTAGGTTTTAGCTTCTAATTAGCCTTTAATAATTGTCAGCTTAATTGCTTTCAATTTTGACTGTGTAATCGAATGTTTAAATTTAAACAATTAAAATTATTTGTTTTACAGCAAAAATGTATTTGTCTTTTACACGGCTTATGGTGGATGAGGACAAAAACTTTGGAATAGCAAGCTAACACTGAAAAAAAAAATGACAAATTAATGTGTCCTATTATCCAGGCTACATCAGGAGGTTGGACTTCAATGCAGTGCATTTCTAGAAACAGTTTGTGTAAGAACTTTGGTTCGTTATGCTTGATTCCGCACTTTTTCAACTCATAACACCCAGAGTACAAGAATTTTAAACTGATATCTAGTGGTTTTAACATTGGGGGGAGGAAAGACTAGTTTATCTGAAATACCAATGTGTATAAACGTATTAGTCATGCAAAGTAATTTTTCCATGGATACTGTTAGCAGTGGTAAGAGTATTATCAGGTATGACTTTTCCGGGTGTTACATTAGTATCATAAATTTATCATCATAGAGTCAAATAATAGGAATGCTAAGAATCATAGATAATCGTTTTTCTTGCTATTCATTAGGTAAATGGTGGATTTTACATGTGCTCTTTTAATTATTACTGGTATTTGTATGTCATGCTTTTCATTTTATAACGGTGTTATGGCCCAAATCATACCAACTGTTCTTGTCCACGGTATAAAAATCGCAGTCATTTTGAAACTTGACCTTAAATTATTCTTACTTTTCCCTACTTTCCTTTTCCTTCCTTTAAATAACACCACCAAAAAATAAGATAAATGTTGAAGAACTGAACCTATTCTTGGTTGGTTTCCAGACTGCTAGTTTCTAACTGGCAGGCCATAGTCTGTATTATGTAGTAATGTAAAAACATATTGGAAGAGAATGGAAACAGAGACTGTGTCATTAACACCCAATTATTTTAGTTACATAAATTTCAATTGGGGTAGTTCTTGTGACAAGATTCAGCAGGGTTTTATCTTTTTAAAAAATAGCACATATTCTTTTGTTTTCTTTCTTTATTTTGCAGTAAACATAAAAGTAGAGAGCAAGATCATTCTCGATCTTCATCCTCTTCAGCGTCACCTTCTTCACCCAGTTCTCGAGAAGAAAAAGAGAGTAAGAAGGAAAGAGAAGAAGAATTTAAAACTCACCATGAGCTGAAAGAATACTCATCAGGCTTTGCTGGAGTTAGTCGACCACGAGGAACCTTTGTAAGTAATCTATTTTTTAGTTTGTATAGGACATTACCTTAAATTGCTACATATAAGGAAAGTAAGATGATTTTTTATTATCTGTAACATCCTGACAGTATTTAAAATGAAAAATGTATTTTAGCAGTTAAATTTATGTAGAAATGGTGTTGAAGGGAACTTAGAGGTGCATCTGGGATGGTACTCTTTGTAGTACACAGTAAAAACCATGTTTTCTAACATTTGAGATCTATATAAACTGCTTAATTTTCGAATCAGTTACTAGTTACAGTTCAAGGACTCAATTCAAGGACAGTGATTGGGACCTATTTCTTCTATCACTTAGATTTTGAAGGTAACCTACATGGTAGGATAATTATTTTTTTGGTTTTTGGGCCACACCCGGTGGTGCTCAGGGGTTACTCCTGACTGCCTGCTCAGAAATAGCTTCTGGCAGGCACAGGGGACCATATGGGACACCGGGATTCGAACCAACCACCTTTGGCTCTGGGTTGGCTGCATGCAAGGCAAACGCCGCTGTGCTAACTCTCCGGGCCCCTAGATAATTCTTTATAATGGGACGGGAAATTGTAGTGATATTAGGGTAAATCTCCAGCATCACATGGTTCCCCAAGCATCACAATGAATGTAGCTCTGGAGGGGTCCTAAAGATTGTCAGATATGAACCTGTGGCTCCTCCAGCACTGTTGTAACACGACCCCAAGGTTCCCAAGCACTGTAGAAGCTCATCTGTGAGCATTGTACCAGTTGGGTGAGAATCACTGGGAGAGGTCCTCTTTCTGAATATAGCTTGAAAGGCTTCTCACACCCAGGAAAACAAACTGAAAATTTCATATGCTCATTTATTGCAACTATCTTAAGTTCTTGTTTATATGTAAATTTTAGAATACATTTCCAAAGCATAGAGTATGCTCCCCATGTTCTCATAAGCTTGTTATAGTTATTTACCCAATTACTTACTTCAATGTAGCACATATTGAATCCTTTAATTTTTATATTTAGGTTCTTAACTAGAGGGAACATCCTTTTGGTGTCACAGAGTTTTCATACTAGTACATTTGGCAGGGCTTTTTTGGCACAACTTTGTTAAATTGTGATAAGTGTAGTTCAGCACCTTTACCTGCATTGTGATAGGTGTATTCAAAGGAATTAAGATTTTTTAATAGGTAAAAGGAAGAAGAGATAATTTTAAAATAACCAGGCTACCAGGTGTAGTGTTTTAACATTTCAATTAATTTTGCATTTCGTAACCTGCTTACCTTTGAGTAGGCAGGACTTTTTGCCTATGATCTAATAAATATGTCCACCATTTTAATCCTCAAACTATTAAGTTGAGATTTGGGAAAGAAATTAGAAAACATGTTATCTGTTACTGCAGTTAAATTAAAGTTTGCATGTAACTAAAATACCTTCTGATTGCATTACTAAATAATTTTGTTAATGTTAATCAGTTTCGAATTAGAGGCAGAGGAAGAGCCAGAGGAGTTTTTGCTGGGACAAATACTGGTCCAAACAACTCAAATACTACTTTTCAAAAGAGACCGAAGGAAGAGGAATGGGATCCAGAATATACCCCAAAGAGCAAGAAGTACTTCTTGGTGGGTGTTAGAAATCTGTGTTTATTTGGTTTGCATTAATTTTCAAATTTTCTGGTGAATGTATTTGAGTACAGATATCCAGTACTGTGAGACTATTTCACCAGGAAACCTTCTATAAAATTCATTACCCAGATTTCAAGTTTTGAAAATGTAGGTTTCTTTATTCTTGTTTCATTTTATACCACCCATAAACTCAGGATAAATAAAAAACGAGCTAATCCAATATAACCTGGTTTGATAAGCCACATTCATAGAAAAATAGTAATGTTTCAGATTTATGATAGTGTCAGTTGTAGAAGTTTCTCATTAAGATTTACATTTTATTTTATTTTATTTTATTTTTTGTTTTTTTGGGCCATACCCAGTGACGCTCAGTGGTTACTCCTGGCTATGCGCTCAGAAGTCGCCCCTGGCCTGGGGGTACGGGGGATCGAACCACGGTCCATCCAAGGATAGCGCGGTAAGGCAGGCATCCTACCTTCAGCGCCACCGCCCGGCCCCAAGATTTACATTTTATTATCACTTTTTACATTTTGTGATCATTTTTATCAGGTAGAGAGCTTGAGGAGTAAGTTAATTTTAATTGGAAATTAAAAAAGATGGAAAGTATAAAAGTTGAATTAGTTCCTGGTCATGCTTATTTCTTTGAGGTAGTTTTCTAATGACTAAATTTAGGGGAGGTGGATCCTGAAAGAATACTTGATGGAAGTTTTTTTTTTATAGTTTGTCACGAGTGTAAAGAAGTTTTAGCTGCGTTGCATACATAAACTTTAGAAAATATAAAATTACCGTAAGTGACTATGTCATTGCTTCTTAGGGAAGTATTGATGAAGACTAGTCTTGTTAAATTAAGGAGTAGACTGATTTAAAACAATTGTGTTTTTATAAATATATTTGAATAAGTGAATATCCTTTACTTAAGTATAAGATTTATTTAAATTAGATTTGTTTGGAGGAGAGTCGCGTGTAAGTTTCAAAATTGAGAGTTCATTGTGTGGTATATTTTACATGCTTGATATAGTGCTCCTCTGAGGAAGCACTATTTGTTTTTTAATTTGCTGGAGCTGGAGAGATAGATAGCACAGCGGTAGGGCATTTGCCTTGCACGCAGCCGATCTAGGACGGATGGTGGTTCGAATCCTGGCTTCCCCTATGGTCACCTGTGCCTGCCAGGAGCGATTTCTTTTTTGGTTTTTGGGTCACACCCGGCAGTGCTCAGGGGTTACTCCTGGCTCCATGCTCAGAAATTGCTCCTGGCAGGCACGGGGGACCATGTGGGGCACCGGGATTCGAACCGATGACCTTTTGCATGAAAGGCAAACGCCTTACCTCCATGCTATCTCCCGGGCCCCCCAGGAGCGATTTCTGAGACAGGCAGCAGTAACCCTGAGCACCGCTGGGTGTGACCCCCCCCAAAAAAAAAATCCCAAATGCATTTTATTTTATTTTTATTTTCTTTGTTTTTTTTTTGTTTTTTTTTTTTGTGTGTGTGTGTGGCATACACAAAGGTGCTCAGAAATAGCTCCTGGCAGGCTCTGGGGGACCGTATGTCTGGGATCTAACCCAGGTCTGTCTTGGGTCAGCTGTGTGCAAGGCAAACACCCTGCCTCTGTGCTATTGCTCCAGCCCCAAGATTGGAATTCTTAATTTAGAAACTAGTAGTGAAGAAACAGTATTCTAAATATGTATGAGAGGTGACTTCCTGTGGAGGAAATGGTGTTTATAATTGTAAAGGAGTGTCATTAGGAGCAACTGTGTTGAAGAATTTGGTTTGATTATTGGACTTAAATATGTTGAAGAGCTTGGCTTGTTTCTTGAGCTTAAAATATCCAATGGGTAGGTATATTGCAGGAGCAAGAGTGGTATGTTTGGATATAGTGAACTCTAGTACTTACTTAGGTACTAGAGTTTTAAGTTTTGAAAAATTGAGAAAATTGCAGAAGTCAGGTTTTAGAAGCCCATAAAACTTTACATTGGGTTTTACTTAGGTTTTAAAGAGACTTGGGTCATGGGAACAAACATGGGAAATATTACTTGAACTAAGGGACTAGAATTGAGAAATTAGTATTTATAAGGAACTTGTAGAGAGATTCTCCACCTCTCCCAGTTGGGTGTTAGTAGTGAGAAGTCTCTGTGTAGGATAGGAGAAAGGAAGATTTCAGTTTTGAGGGAAATTAAATTTGAATTGCCATGGGAAATCAAGTGATGGTGGTGGTTCTTGAACTAAAGTGGTGGTGCTTGAACTAAGATCAGTTGCATACAAGGCAAGTGCCTTACCAACTAACTGTATTGTTTCTCTGGCTCCTAGTTATGATAGTAATGAAACAGTATAACAATAGAACATATGTAGAATATAATATGTATACCAGACTAGATGCTGTTTTTGATTTAAAAAATTACTGAATAATTTTACACTTACTCCAGTATGTTTTTTGAGGTGGAGATTCAATATTCCACTTTTATAGACGAAAATTCTCTAAACTCTGAGGTTTAGAGAGAGTAACTTGACCAAAGTTGATAGCTGGTAGGAATGTTTGACTCCCCCCTAAAGAGTATATGTTTAGCTTTAAACGATTATGTCATTATGGTCACTGCCAGAATTCCCTGTACGAAAATCCAGTTCAGTGTTAGAGCTTAACCGATTTTAAAACTGATGCCTAATTTAATACTGATGTCTAATTTACCATTGCTTTTCCTATTTCTGCCAACTCTTAACTGCCTTAAAGGTAATCATTTACTATTAAGATTAAGGTCCCTGGGAAATATATTCTGATAAGGATAGAGTTCTATGGACTTGTGATAAGTCACTTAATCTCTCTGCTTTTTTTTGTCTCTAAAATAACAGTGATACTATTTTATTTATTGTGGGAGGATTAGTTGAGTAATCCTCAACTAACTTTCCTACCGAAAGAGTTAGAACAGTGTCCTGATTTCTTAGCAAGTACTGTTTAAACATTACTGGCTTATTTATTGAGTGATTGTTTAGGAGAAACTAGGTGGGTACTTTTCATAGGTCATCTTAATTGTTTTCTCAAGGCTATCTTCCTTGTTTTAAAAGTGACATCACAGAGTTTGCTTCTTAATATTTGGAATAATGTTTAAACATTACGACTAATAGAACATCAGAGTTGAGTTTTCTAATACCACAAAAGGGCTAGAGACTAATTGCCTGATCATGGTTTTGAATGGCAGAATAAAATTTGCAGTTGAAATCTGATACACTGCAACTTACACCTTTGTTGTTTTCCATATTTATGGAAACCATCCATACTTTGATCTCTAGTGATCTTTGTTTTTATAGAGATTATAAGATGCTCATACACATAATTGAAGAAATTTATGACTTACATGATTGATCAGTATGAGTGCTCTCTAAGATATGCAACATGTATGGTGCCTGTTTTCTTATAAAGGAACTTTGTTTTTTTGTAGAATGCAACCGTAGTTTATATTTGAAGTACACAGTACTTAAATTTCAGGAATATTTTAAGTTATTCATGGGACAATTTGTTACTATTAAAAATGTCAGTAGAATAGCAGGCTTTTAGGTTGGTGAAGAAGGAAAAACAATTCCACAATGTAAAGATGTTGCCATTTTTACTGGCAGTGAGATTGCCTAGTCATGATCACTATAAACAGTGATCTACATTGAAATCTCAGTAGGATTTTAAATTAATTCTGTATGGTACATTTCTCACCACCTCCCTTTTATTACTCTTAATAGTGTGACATTTTTTGAGTAAGTAAATATTTTTTTGAAAAGTACTAGCATTGCTACAGCTAGCAGTGACAGGTTGAAAAAATTGATTGTGACTTAGATTGAAAAAATACCGGAAAGCTATGAAGTAAATTAAAAATACTGGCAGTCGAATCAGAACCTTAAAGACATTTTAGCAGTTGTTATTCTTGAATTTGTTTGGAAGTCTTCAGTTCTTGGGGTGGTTACTAAGCAGTAACTTGTAATTATTCTCTGAAAATAATTTTGTTACTTTGCTCACTAATTAAAATTTTAGAAACCCAATCCTTTGACTAATAGCTTATGACTTAATAATTGGTGATATTACTACTTTCATAAAAAGAAGGCATTATAGTGATGATCTTCACCTTCTGTAGCACGATGACAGAGATGATGGTGTGGATTATTGGGCCAAACGAGGAAGAGGTCGTGGTACTTTTCAACGTGGCAGAGGACGCTTTAACTTCAAAAAATCAGGTAGCAGTCCAAAATGGACTCATGACAAATATCAAGGGGATGGAATTGTTGAAGATGAAGAAGAAACCATGGAAAATAACGAAGAAAAGAAGGACAGACGCAAAGAAGAAAAGGCAAGAAATTTCTGCTTGTTAAATTTTAGGAGCAGTAATTATTGATTATATCTCATACCTTTGCTAATCAAAATTTTCTTTATCTTTTTATTTTAGGAATAGTAAATCTGAAGTGAGATTGCAACAGAGAGCAGAACTTGCACCATCATTTTTTTTTTACCATATTTTTGTTTTCAAATAAGAATGTAAGCATTTTACTTAAATTTTACTGTTTGAAGTAGTCTATAGAAAATTTGTTTTTAAGTCTTCAAATATCTTGAAAAATAGTAGATTGTATGTTGAAAATTGTACTGAAATAAAGTAGAAAATTGTTACGTACTATATTTGTAACTATCAACTTAAATACTTTTACTGTTTTTGTTAAATGCATTGTAATTCTGACTTGTCTATAAGATATGGTCAAGTACAGCTCTGTGAAAGTTCTGATTCTCTTTCCTCCCTGTTTGTTTATTCTGAAGTAAACGTTAGCTCTACATACAAATTTCTGAATAAATTGTTTAAAGAAACCACACTAATTATTTTAACTATACATCTGCTTAACATTTTCTTTAATTCCAGCACACTACACTATAGGGTGACTTAATTCTTGAAGTATATTACAGAAAAGTTATTTTGGTAAACTAGTTTTAACATTTCAGCAAATGTTTAAGAAAAAAAATTTTGTCACTAATCAAACTAGCTTATTCAAAATAAAGTACAAAAGAATTGAGAGTATAACTGTCTATACTATACTATATGAAAATTCTCCTACGAGTATTTATTTACTATTTGGGTTCAAAATTCTATTTATTCTTACCTGAAATTTTGAGTCATGGTCTTGGTGTCAGCTATTCTTTCATAGAGGAAATTGGTTTGTAATGCTATTTCAAACTTCTGAATTTCTTAATTGACCCCCCCCCCAATAAAAGCAACAGAATAACAAAACAGCATATCTAATTATAATACTGGTGTTGGTACGAAAGGATTATTCTAAAGAATAATGTGATATGTTGAATGTTCCTGATTTTATATCTTAAGTACAATAAACTTTTGAACTGTTGAAATATATATTAGGTTGTAGTCCAGCTGCAAGGAAGAAAAAACAGGGCATACTTACTGTTAATAGATTCTTTTTTTTTTTTTTTTACTGTTAATAGATTCTTAAGACTTTATTTCTAGTCACTGTTGACAGAAAATTTGTTGCAGCTTTGCTCTAACTTCTTCCACCTTATTTCAGTGAGTTTGTAATTTTTTAATCTTCCCAAGGATTCTAGAATTTATTGGTGTTTGATAATCTTTCAAATATGAACTACTATTTTGTTGATAGCTTTTAAATGAATATCCGAAATAGTAATTTTTAAGTTGTCATGGTGCTTTATGAGCACTTATTAGTACATTTATTTGTTAATTCAGTTGAATTAGTTGTATGTGATTGTATTAAATGGAAATAATGTTTATTCTGTTAGTGTAAACTTTTCGAGACCATAAGTCTTTGGCTCTTTCATCTTTAATTTGCAAAGTATTTAGCACCTAAGGACAGTTGCTAATAGAGCTGATGATGGGAAAAATGAAAACTGATACTGTGAGCCTACGATCTTTAGTATTGCATGATATCTCCTATTTTCGTCTTTTCTTGAAATTGTTATTAGAGCAGAGAAATATTGTCTAAGCAAGTAGATGTTGCATTAATCAGGATATAATCTAGTCAGAATAGTGCTTAATTATATACTAAAGGAACATGGATTTGATCTAGAATACAGGAGAATTTTTATGATCATTTTATTAGATACAACTAAATTTGGCTATTTAATACCTCTATAGCTATTTGGCTAGACAATGAAACTATGCATTACTAAATGTGCAGTTTTGCTTTCTACTTAATACAAAAGGAAAAAGGGAATTTGCTAAGACACTAATAGGCAGTGGGAATAAAGCCAGATAAGTCCTTACAGCAAATGAATATTGCTTTAACCCAAATATATATATATATATATTATACACAGATATAATATATATATATTATATATGTGATTTGGTTACTTCCATTCCTTTGAAGTTGAAACAGGATTGAAAGAATAATAGGGTGATTATGAAAACTGCAATAAGATGTTATTGTGGATGTTACTTTTTTCTATTGCTAAGCATATAAAAAGTAACCTGTGTGTATTTTTTTAAACCATTATTTAACTTCGCACATTTTATAAAGCTGAATGGTTCTTCTGGGAAAGATACTTGTTTGCAAGTGCCAGAATATAATAATTATTTGTACCTGCATTAACCTTTACCTAGAAAGGGGAAATAAAAATATGAACCAAAGGATTTTCTTTTCAAAAGAGATAAGAAAGCTGTTTAAGACCATGACTCAGTCCTCAGCTGTGTATAACTTTGAACAACCTATGAATTTACTATAAAGTAAACTTCTTCCCAATTGCAGCCTATTAAGGAGTTAGTTATATGGTTCCCCTTTGTCACAGTTAAAATCAGGTATTGGGAATTAAAATATAATTCAAGAAGAAATATTACCCAATGAGAATGAATGTAGATGGCTAAACGATTCTTACTCAGTGTGATGTATAATGCAACAGGGACCCTTGTAAATTGTTACATGCCAATAAACTGTCAAAAGTGGTAATAAGTGTTGTTTGTGTACCTGATTTCGAAACTTTGTTTATATAACTGATTTATAAGGTTACTTTTTCTGATTCACCTAGACTTGAACACCAACTCATTAACACAGGAAAATTACTAGTGTGAGTTGGATGATTGGATTATTGTGGCTTTATCATGTGTTGTGTAAAATATTTTTTTTTAAGTGAAGCAAATTTACTTAGAGAAGTATGAGGAGAGACTTCTACGTGTTCAAGTAAAAAACGTGACTTTCTGCGTGGAAAAAGCCTTTTAAATGAACACTTGGTTTACTCCAGGAGTTACTCTGGCTCTGCATTGGGTAATCACTGATACTGGTGGGCTTTGGACCACATGGGATGAGGGAATTAACTGGGAATCAAACCTGGGTCAGTTGTGTCAAGGCCTTACATCTCTGTACATCTCAGTGACTGCGGAAAAAAAACCTGTTTTAAAAAAACTTTTTTTTTTTTTGGTTTTTGGGCCACACCCGGTGACGCTCAGGGGTTAAAAAACTTCTTAAAGTAAAATTTTTCTGGGGTTACATATGATACTTTGGCGGTTATTCCTGGTTATGCATTCGGGGATAGTCGTGGCAATGATCAGAGGAACATTTGCTGGAGATTGAACTTGGATTGGCTACGTGCAAGGCAAATGCCTTATCCACTGTATTGTAGCTCTGGCCCCTTACAAAATTTCTCAACTTGATTGGAGAAACACCTGACCTCTAATGGAAAGACACTAATTAGCCAGCTGAAATTACGGTTTTGTACTAAGTTCAAGGTACCTGTAAGGATTGGGTTGACTGGAGTAGCAACTGGGTTACCCCAGTAGAACCAAAAACACCTGCCAATATTAGCTTTTAGGATCACACAGAAGGAAGTTTTGAAGATGGAATCAAATACAACAGGCTTTGCTCAGGGTAGGAAAATCTGAGAATGCCGGCCACTGTCTTTTTGAACAGTCATGAAACTGAATAGAAACCCACTCTAAATTCAGAACTTTCCTGAATTGCATGATCCTAAAAATTAAGGAAATGATTTTTGTGTTTTTTGGGGGGAGGGGTTTTGGTTCACACTCAGCTGGGCAAAGGGTTTAATCCTGCCAGGCTTAGGAGACCATATGGGATGCCGGGAATCGAACCCGCGTTCATCCTGGGCAGCCGCGTGCAAGGCAATCAATAGTCCTGCCATTATACTATCGCTCTGGCCCCTAAACCTAGGACAAACCACTGTTCTATCCCCCAGCGTCCCATGTGGTCCCTCCAGGCCAGGAGATTTCTGAGCGCATAGCATAGTCAGTAACCTAAGCCTGAGCGTCACAGGGTGTGGCCCAAAAACAAAGAATCAAAATAGTACATGTCCATTGCATGGCACCTACAATATGGTATGCGTGAGTACTTTGGGAGTGCAAAAAGGTAGGACTTCCCCTAGGACCCCCCTTTACTCCAAGAAGAACGTACATTTCCCCCATAGCTTCTGTCGAGTATGGAGGAGAGAAGTGGCTACATGAAGTAGTCTATCGCTGGTGTGCTTACCTTTTTGACCCGGGCGAGTGGAGAAATCTGGGTCTGAGCGCCTGAATGGTATAGAGCTCACGTTTTGTCAGCCCCACAAAATGGTTGTCACACTGCACCTGGGTTCCACTAGTTCTTGGGAAATGATCCCTACACAGGACTTCAATAGGAACGATAGGACTCCGATTGCCCTTTGCAACCAGGTAAAAATTTAAATATTACCCAAGCTTTTAGGTCTGTTTCCTTTCACAGAAGAGAGTTTCAGGAGGTGAATAGCAAAAACTAGTTTGCTAGTCTGGGGATCTGGGAGGAAAGATAGATATATACGTGCTCAAGAGAACACTACCCAATTAGATCCTCTTTTTTGGGCCACACCCGGCGGTCCTTAGGGGTTACTCCTGGCTGCCTGCTCAGAAATAGCTCCTAGCAGGCACGGGGGACCATATGGGACACCGGGATTCGAACCAACCACCTTTGGTCCTGGATCGGATGCTTGCAAGGCAAACGCCACTGTGCTAGCTCTCCTCTGAATCCCCAACATGGGGAATGGATTCGGGCCCAAGTGGTGCTAGGTAAGGCAGGACAACCCCGGGAGGCAACAAACAAGTACACAAAAGCGTCTTGAGGTTCAAGGAGATGCACTCGCAGGCAGGGCCTGGCGAACGCGCACCTTCCCCTGCCAAATATCAGTCTGGTCAGTCTTATCATCCAGCCTCCCGAAGCCTCTTTCTAGGGCGTGCAAGGAGGAGAGCCTGGGCTTGTGGCCGCTCGATAAGTCGGCGCGGCCATCGGCTCCGCAGAGCCTTTCTTTGCTCCGGGGTGTCCAGCCGTGCGCTGGGCCTGGGCTGGAGCTGCTGCGTCTTCACGGTCTCCCTCCCGGTCTCAGAACAGAATCTTCGGGTACTGCCGGTGTCCCGCCCGTTCCCTTAAGTCAGCCCTTCTCTCTTGCAAGGTCTGCAAGTCGAATTTGCACGCTGCACCGGAGCTCGCGGAGAGCCGGGAGGGACCCTGGGTGCTCCGGGTGGGAGTTGGCATCGCACGACATAGCACGAAGGAGCACTTGCTCCTCCGGAGGCCCATGCGGTTGGGCGGGCGGGGAAGCGCCCCGGAAGCCCGCCGTTCCGCCGCTAGAAGGCCGGCGAGAAAACGGCTTCCCGGAAGGCCCGCCCACTCGAGAAGGCGTCCAATGGCGGGGCGAGAGTTGCCGCGCCTTGGCCAATCACGGCCGAGGATCCGCGGCCGCAGCCAATAGGACCCGACCCGGCTCGCGCCCGCGGAGTTCGAGTTCCAGGTCCCGGAGGCGGCGGGCGCGGTAGGTCGGAGGGCGCGTGTCGGTCGGGTTCGGGTTCGGGGTCGGGTCGCGTCGCGTCGGGCTCCGGGCGTGGGGAATCGAACCGATTGCATTTGCATCTATAGATGCAAAAAAAAAAAAATGCAAAAAGCACCAATTTTTTTTTCACTTTTTTTTTTTCTGAAATGAGTCTATTTTTCTTCTTAAAATGTAATCGATGATCGTTTCTTCTTTTTGCATTTTTTTGGAACACACCCAGCGGCGCTCAGGGGGGTTCCGGCTCTGGGGTGAGAGTAAGGGGGACACAGTCGGAATGCCAGGGATCAAACCCGCAACAGTCCTGGGTCTTTCGGCTACTTGCAAGGCAAACGCCCTACCGCTATGCTACCACTCTGGCCGCTGCTAACTTTTGGCGGCGCTCGGGGATCACTCCTGGCTTGCCCTGGCAGGCTCAAAAGGGAGGACCATATGCAATGCCAGAATTGAACCACCATCTGTCCTGGGTTCACTGCTTGCAAGGCAAAAACACCCTACAGCTGTGATATGTCCCCGGCCCCGGACTGCATTATTCATTTGAAGGCTTTCCTGCCCCTTTTCCCCAGATCTTTATTGATCGATACCCATGAAAGCCCATGCATTATTATTATTTTTATTTTTTTTATTTGTTCAAACAGTCATTACAAGCTAAACCCCTTGTTTATGTCTCTGTATATACAGTCTCTGGAGTTGAGAGTTGCTGTGTCCTGCTTCAAACCCCGCTTCGAAAAGCTATGCATTGCAAAGCGTGCTCACTGTAGCCATGAATCCTGACATCACCTCTGATTAAAAAATCTGCTCAAATTATTTTATATATTTTTGTTTTGCAGGTTGAAGTTTTATTTTTCCTTTCCTCACTCTTTCCCTCCTTTAATCCCTAAAGTTTTTTTTTTTTTAAATAAAGATGCTATTTACAGTCCTAGGGGGAGCATGACAAAATAATTGAGTAGCACTGGTGTAATGTAAATGATCAATAGAAGATTGGTCGATTTGTTTTTGATTTTTGCTTTTCCCGCCACTCCCATCTTGCTCTCATTGTCTTTGGACTATCTGAAAAAATGATTCTGGCCGAAGAACCTCACA